>OZ035962.1:4925000-5137500 GCA_964034945.1 Chrysopilus asiliformis | reverse complement strand
ACTTTTCCGTATGCCTATGTTGGAACTAGAACTACCACAGACACTCATGCCAAATTTCAAGTCAATCGGTTCAGCCGTTTTTGCGTGAAAGAGGAACAGACAGACACCAACTCATTTGTATATATGTATTAGTATGATTGCCGAAAATCTAATGCTGTGTTTTTGCATGAAAAAACACTTATATGCATCAAATACACGAAGTTTGCTTGTCAAATGTCAAGAACTGAGTGGTCCATAATTCCCCGACAAAAGTGGTCCACAATTCCCCGAACGCTCTTTTTTACAATATGGCAGCTATTAGTAACACAATGCAAACTTCATGCAAAATTTCTTGTCAGTGTCGAATGCTTAAGGCTCCGCGAATATTATCAATATATTTACTTGAGTTGATTCTCGAAAAATGTGGTTAAATTTAAGCGAAACACAAAGTGAAAAAAAAAATTTCGAAGTATCACTTTTCTATTTGCTATCGAAGCGAGGTGATAGTGCGTATACACAAGTCGAGTACTGTTAGGAAAATTAGCTTAACATGAGGCAAACTGATTACAGTTATTTGCAGCTACCAACCACTACTAGGGGAAACAAAATGACGCTGGTCCGCAATTCCCCGTGGTCCAGAATACCCCAGTCTCCCCTACATTTTTTACAGCCAGAACTATACTAAAAAAAATATACATTTCGAATTTTATGGTATTTAATTTTTATTTCATAAATATATCTCAAGTGTTACAATCGGAAAATTTTTAATAGCATTTTTACATAAATCAAAAATTGGCGATAATCGCTTTTTCTTAGATTTATTTTTTACATAGACAACATATCGTAAAGAATAAAACAAATAATGCCAAAACAAGAGCACAAGCATATTTAATATAAATGTAGATTTGATTTTCCTGATTATACAAACCACATTGAATGCCTGTCCGTTTACAAATCGCGATACATTCGTTTAAATGTGTTTCTTTTATAGGATTAATCTCGAGTAAATCTTGAAAACTACCAATAGAACCGGAAACACTTTCAATTGCTTCGGCTAAATTCTTTTTCCACTCAGATGTATTCTTATTACTTGTGAAAATGAAAGCACCTTCTACACGATTCTTTGTCTCCGGAAAGTCCTTGCAACCCCATAATATTTTTATATTTTTTTTGGGGCTATAGTAGGTGAATCGAAAATTTAGATCTTCAACGGCATTACGTTGCGCACACCAATCAATTATTCCACCGGCAAAAGCTGGCATTTTACACTCAAGCTTTGAAATACTGTTATTTGAATCATACGAGAAATATAGACATTTAAAAAGGTCCAAATCACTTTTTGAAATCTTTCGAAATTTCATTATACTGTTTACATCCTGATCTATTGGCAAAAACATTCCGATCGGTTCAAATTTAATTTTACCGGTCAAATTCTGTTTGATGTCTTCGCACTTCCCTGGAGAAATCAACGCCACAATTTTATGGCACAAAATTAAAAGTATCGCGATATAAAATGTTGTATTCATCGTTCAAAATTTTTACTTTGACTGAATTTTTTACAATCTTTGAATATTTTTTGTCAGAAATTCTTAATGTTTATTAAATGGCCTAAAATTACACAACCGTAAAAGGATTCATTTTAATAACATTTTCTTATTTAATATAGGAGTTACGCACAAGGTTTTTTGGAACCATAAATTTTTCTTGTGTTCTTTTTATTTGCAACAATAGAAATGATAAAATCAATGAAAACAATTTAATAAAAAAATCAATGTCAAAGGATTAACCGTGGAATTTTTTTAATAATAAAAATACATTTTAATTACATTTTGTTCCAATTGATTTTCGGAAAAAATTCTAGTCACGGCTTAAAAAAATTAAAAAAAAACTTTTTTTATAAAAAAAATGCACTAAATAGGAAAAAAATATTTTTTTGGCACTGGAAATAAAAGCAAATATCGGGTCTTTCAATAAGGACATAACAATTTTGTATTTAAATAAAACACAGAATAATTGAGATATCGGGCTGAAATTTATTCCAGGTGTCGTGGACATGTTACATTTAAGTGTGAAATTCGATGATTGAATCTTTGGAGCCAATTTTCCACCACTCTTCCACACATATCGGCCGGAACGTTGGCAATTTCGCTTTCGATATTGTTCCTGAGCTCCTCTAACGTTGTTGGCTTGTTGGCATAAACCAACGACTTAACATAACCCCATAAAAAGAAATCCAACGGCGTTAAATCGCACGAGCGAGGTGGCCATTCGACTGGACCATTTCTCGAGATTACACGATTACCGAACTTCTCCTCCAATAGATCAATTGTTTGACCAGCTGTGTGGCATTGCTCGTTCGTGAACTTCACCATGATAAAAATGTAAACCTTGACTGACGTTTTAGCATTGCCAGATCATAAAAAAAGTTTTAGGGTGCGTTTTTATTAGAACACAAAATTGTTATGTCCATATTGAAAGACCCTTTAAATAAAACCGAGATAAATATTTATTTTAATTTATTTTTTTATCTTTTGTCTTTCTTATACATAATTTTTTGTCCTTTGTTTTTCTTATACATAATTTTTTTTACTTTTTAGTGCATCTTTCAAAAAAAAAGTTTTTAAAATGTTTTTAAAAAAAAGTTTTTTTTTGATTTTTTTACTTTATCCTGTTTAGTTATTTTGTATAACTAAAAATCTAAAATGAAAAAAGATGATCACGTTATACTAACAGGATCTTCGGTTATCCTTACGCACTTCAGAATCGAATTCAGCGATCCCAAAAACTCCCAGATGAGATTTTATCCGGAAAATTTGTGGAAAATGATAATCAAGTCAAAATCGAATTCAGCGACTACAAAAACCCCCAGATGAGATTTTTTTTGAGAATTCCGAAGAAAAAGATAATCACGTTAGCCTTTTAGGACCTCCCGTTATCCTTACGGACATTTTGAGACCAGAATCAGACTTATCGACCCCAAAAACCACAAGATGAGATTATTTTCTGGAAAATTTTAGGAAAATAATAATCATTTTGTCCTAACAGGACCGTTATCTTCAAACTGTTGTCCGAACAGGACCTTCCGTTGTCTCGACAGGCTTCTTAACATCGGACTCGGATTCAGCAACCCCAAAACCCCCAAATGAGATTTTTTTTTCGGGAATTTTGAGGAAAACGATAATCACTTTATCCTTACAGGATCTTCCCTTGTCCTTACATGAAAGAAGTAGAGAAAATATTGTATTGTCATCGGGCTTATGTATGTGTGCAAAATTTCAAGTCAATCCGATGAGTGGAAGTGGGTCAAAATTTGACTGACAGACAGACAGACAAACACGAAGGCAAGCTAAATAAGACGAAACAGTTTTTCTCAATTTTCTCGAAAACGGTAAGTCATGTTGAAAAATTTATAAAGGTAAAATGTGTTTAGAATAGGATTTTACATAATTCATCCATAAATCAAAATTCAGTTGGACCACTCCTTCCTCCATTTCCCATACAAATTGAATACTTTTTTCCTATTTTCTCGAAAACTGTGCATGGCATCGAAAAATTTATGAAGATCAAATGTGTTTAGAATGTTATTTTACATAACCGTTTCAAACATCAAAATTCAATCCGACCACTCCTTTCCACTTCTACAACATAAATGAATTTTTTTAAATAAACATTTTGTCTGTCATCATGTAGAGTATTTGACATTTGGCCCGTGGCAGATGTAGATTTTCTTATGTTTTTTTGACTTCTTTGCAAAACACGCACTGTGACTTACTAATTTTGTCATTTACTATATTTTTAAAACGAAGGAATAGGGTCATGTGAAGATATAGCGGTGTTCGGTTTTAAGGGAATCTAATTTCTTCAAAATTAAATAAAAATTGCGTCACATATCGAAAATTTAATAATAAAATGAGCCGCAGGTAATATGCACTGTGGGTAGAATTTTTTTTCGAAAAATTGCACCCCAGGTGAAAATTTGCGGAGGCCAAGCTCGTATATTTTTGACACTAACCCTGGACCGGCGCGCAAAAAAAGAATGGTTTCGCCTCACTGCTGGATAAGGCTATGTTTTTTTCTCAAATTCAATTTAAAAAAATACCTGAAAAAAACATGAAGGCTTGAGAAGTTTTATTGGGAAATTGCTTCTAATCCCATAATTTTTATTTCCATCCGATCGAGGTATAAATTGTGATTATCTTGTTTATGTGGCATCTGAAAACAACAGCATTTATGAAAGAAAAAATAGAATCCCATTTGGAACTCGTTTTGATGTTGCCGAAAGGATAAAGTATTTAAATCCATATTTGTGTGTTAAGCCAAAGGTGAATTGTTTGACCCTCATATTTTTCGATTAAATGGGAAAATTTTACATGGAAAATCGGGAAAAATTGGAACACGTACAACATTTTTCAATCCCTTTTTAATGTTTGTTGTCACATAAACTAAATTTCATTCAAGAACATGAGTTAAGGTGATTTTAATGTTATTTTCCCCTTAATTTTCAGCGTTATAAAAGTTTCTATCATGTAATGTCAAATTTTATGGAATTTTGTATTTAAAATAAAAAATAAAACATTTTAAAAACATTAGAAAGGCTACAATTGTTAGGAGCCAATCGTTAAATCGATATAATTGTTTAAACTGACTGATCAACGCCCAACCCAAACCCCTGAAGCTAGAAACCTGAAATTTTCACAGTATGTCCCATCCATCACATAGGTGCACGGGGTTTTTCAAAGTTTTACCGCTAAGAAAGTAAACGGGAGGTAAAGAGGGTTTGGATGTTTTAAAACCTTGATTTTCGCCATGAATCCGACTCTTTATTCACTTAATAGTTGTCGGGGTCGCTGATCACGAATCCGGTGTTAGAATTTCAAAAATCCTAATCAAAGGTCCTGTAAGGATAACGCAAATATCCTTTTCCCATTTTCCCCAGGAAAAATTGGCGCTAGTGGGTTTTCGGGGTTTCGGGGTTTCGGGGAGTGGTTCAACTGGATTTCGATGTATGGAGGAGTTATGTAGAATCCTGTTCTAAACACATTATGCCTTAATAAATTTTTTAATACGACTCATCGTTTTTGAGAAAAATGCAAAAAAACTGTTTCGTTTGTATGGGGGAAATGGTTCAATTATGCCCTTTCAAGAACTTAGCCTTGCCATTTACGAGAAACGTAACTAGAAAAAACTTCAAGTTTCTAGCTCAATTCTTTCGAAATTTACGGTGTTCACGGACAGGCGGACGGACAGGCGGACGGACAAGCAAAATTTTTGGTCATTCATTTTTGTGCCTGATAATTGGTTCGACAAAGGGTATACCAAATCTAATATATTACTGTAAGATTCTCATATAGAGTATAAACACATGAAGTAACAAACAATTTTCCTGAAGAATATAAAAAAATCGATAGATCATAATGTGCTAAGTTTTTATTAAATTATGCAATATAATGGAGACTTAATTTAAACGATTTGGAATATTTTTCTGGCTGACAACAAAACCTAGCAGAGCAAGAACGTGAAAACTGAAGTGAAAATTCGAAAAACAAAAAAAAAAACCGTTTGTTATCTATGGCGTCCATTTGGCTATCCTTAAAATCCAATAATATCCTTTTGGGCTTACGTTAAGCCCAGGTAATCCTTTTTTCGTCGTGAAGCTTTTTGTTCCAAATACTTTTCTCATTTTTTTTTGAATTATTGTTGAAGTTTTTTTTTCCAGGACCGGATTATGATTCTATTGATTGTTGGACGGTTTTTATTCATCGATTTTTTTGTGTTTTCTACCATGGATTCTTATGATTTATTTATAAATTTATATCTTGGATGGAAAAGTTTTTCCCACGAATTAAATTTTCGAGTGAAAAGGTGGTTGGAAACAGCAATTAATGCAAATAGCCTGATAACACTTTATTTAATTTCTGTGATTTGATTTCGTTATATATTATTTTAATATTCTTATGTGGACCCGTCGTTACCTGTATTTTGTATACATTTTACAAATGCGGAAAAAATTCTAGAAATCCATTTGTAAACAACTTTTGAGAAAATACCGTTATCCTTACAGGAGCTTCTAAAGTCACTAAATGAGAATTTTCCCGAGAATAAAATTGAAAAAAAGATATTCGCGTTATGCTTACAAAATTTTAAGTAATTTTTCCGACGTCGAGACCTATCGCGAACGTTTTTTTCGCTCCTGGAAACGTAAGAATTTTAAAAAGGGATTTCCGTCTGCCCGCAGAGAAAAATAACAATAAATCTAACTATTTTGTAATGGGAAATCGAGACTTCGGATTTTGTGCCATTTTTTTTTTAATTCGAATTTTGGAACCGACATTTTGAATTATCGCCTGAACACTTTTAACGGGCATACAACAACCGTTACTTTTCTAAAAGTTGACAGAAACTATGATTTTTGTAAAACTTATCTACAAAAAATTTCAAATCGCTAGCTCAACGCGTTCTCGAGTTATTTAAGATACGTACAACGGACAGATCGATTGACAGACAGACAGATACTCGGACATCCTCATAATTTGAGGATTTCGTACTGATCAGAAAGTTTCTATCTGCAACCGTTCTCGAGTCGGTTTCCATCATGATTATAATACTTTTCCTCTATTGAAGAGGAAAGTAAAAATTCGAACCATGCGTGTAATTCCGCAAACATGGTCGACCGAAGTCAGATTCCGTAATCAAAACTTCGATTGTTTGTAAGACCCATTAATTGATCTTAATTGTTGCACTTGAATTTCTGGGTCAATAATTCATAGAACTCACGCTTTTCGAAGAAATTTCTGTTAGTAATTTTACCAATACTGTGGCTTTCTTTCAAGTATTTGGATTAATCTTACTAGGAAGCTGTAATTATTTGATATGTTGTATATGCAATTCTCATATACACTCAATTCACTCCTAAATGTGTAAATCTCGATGACTCAAATAAGTGTTGAAACGTTTTTCGAATTATCTGAACCCCCTTAAATGGTGGACAATGGCACCATATATACATTGCTTCCTTAATTCTGTAGTCTCTACTCTAAATTGCTAAAATTTTAAATAATAAAATTGTATTCCATATTAAGTGTATGTCTATTAGTTAGTGTCTGTTCCGAACTGAAAAGCCGCAACAGCCTCGACTCGCTAAATTAAAACAAGAGTTCTGCTTGATTGGTGGCTTCATTAGAAAATGGCACCATCATTCGAGATTTTTAAATGGATAAATTATAATGAACTTAAACCGCACTTTGTATACACATAGTAATCGCATCCCATATGCTGAATGGGCAATGTATGATGAATCCAATTTAGTGATGTTGTCTTCTATTGATACCACGCCACTATTGTGCCAGATTAAAGAGCACTACAATCGCGGTTGATCAGGGCGGTTTCACTATTGTGACTCCTCAGTGTTTTTTTTGATAGTGAATATTAGTTTAAATGATGGTAAACATTGTGGTGAATCAAACATGCGATTCAGCATTAAAGTTTTTTCCCCTACATAATAAGCGGTTTTCGGTTATATTGTCGCATTTTTTACATAATAAAAATAATAACCAGATGCATATCGTTGATAATAATATAGTTGGTTCGCCGCAAATTGAAATTTCCACCTGAGGGTGGTTTTTGTTGCAATCTATGAGATTTTTTTTCAATATTGAAACTTTTTTATTAGATACGTAATTGATTAAATTTTAGTAGATCCTGCACTCTGTGCAAATACAGTTTTTGGAAAAGAGGTTTTTTTTACTAGCATAGCATCTTTTTTTACTAGAATAGGATGTCACGTATCTGTCACTAGCATCTTTGGTAGATGTCACGTATCTGCCACTAGCATCTTTGGTAGATGTCTCGTATCTGCCACTAGAATGGTATCTAACTCTAATATAGCGGCAGATACGTGCGAAGAAAAACCTACCCCCATGATCATACCTGTATTTGACTCCTCTTCTTTTCTAAAAAATATCAGTTGTGATCAACACAAAACTTTCCTCTGCAATATTTTGCTTCGGAAAAGATATGAAAAAATATATTTTTTTTAAAATATCTCGAGAATCGTAAGATACGTAAAAATTGTTAAATGAAAAAAATGTAGAAAATTTTATTGTCTTCAACTTTTCTTATACATAAGACTACTGAAAAACGCGTAGTTTCGGAGTAAATAACAAAAAACGAAATCGCAATTTCTAAAAAGCTGCCATTTTGGTTACTTCCGGATAACGGATTTCCACCAAAAGTTGATAGCATCATCTCATTCTAGGACCAAACGTACCTGTAAAATTTCATGGCTCTAGCTTCAGTAGTTTTTGAGAAATCTTGTACATAGACTGACTGTCGACAGACTGAATGACAGACAAACTGACAGACATACTGAGAGTCGATTTTAAATTTTTAGTGTCTTTTCACCATTAAAAATGGATTGATTGCAAGAATAGTGGCAATTATGTCAATTTCGTGGCTTTTATAATTCAAATGTGATTATTTATTTGTCAAATTATTTATTTTGTCAAGTATTTCGTGTCAATATCACATCTGGATTTTTTTCTCAAATACTCAGTGCTCGTTCAGGACTGGTTTCTTCTGTCGATAACTGAACGTGGGTGGATATGTTGTTTTTTTTCGGTATGGGAATCCATAGAGAAAGTACCAACCTTAATTGGACAATCAATGAATCGAGCTTGATATGCAAATATATTGAAGCTTTTTTCACATGCAACAAATATAGTTTCGGTTGTTCCATGCCTGTTGCATTTGAGTTTTTCGCTGACATTTCTGAATTGAAATTGCCAATTTCTGTCTTCAGCGAAATCCACTTCAATTGTTGAATGTTCTTTAATGGTTCTGATTTTATGAAATTGAATTTGTTTCGTCTAATGGCAAGTAAACATATTTAAGTGTGACTCATTCACGTTTTGATGTCATTTATCCGATCGACCATAGCGGCGAGACGCGTCATCACGTCTCTGGAAAACATTTCGAAACATGCAAGCGAAGCAATTCACGTGGGACCGCGAAATTCCTCTTCCGATTCGTGGAATTTCGCCCCACTGAGTGTCTGGTGGGGGGATCGATCACGGCTGGAAGTCTTGAAACATTTGGGGTTCGGTGGTTTTGCCTTTTTGTTATGCAAAATTGAATGGAAAGAGGGGACCGATTGGAAGGTGGTCTAGTATTACACGCGAATGTTATGTTCAGGAAGTTTTACAGCCAATTTTGTTATGCTGCGGAGCGTGGTAATAGATAGTTGATTGCGTGCAATTATTGTCTTAAATTTTTCAACGAAAACTGCGCCTAGAATTCATGATATTTCGTGGAGTTTTACTTGTAGTTTATTTTGTAGATAAAGGAAATTAGATTCTGTACATCTTTATCACCAACCAATAGCTAAAAAAAATTGGCACTTGCAAAAAGAGTTGCGGACTGTAATATTGGAAAAAACTCACGGAGAACGTTTAGACAAATGCGCCGCAGGTGAAAATCTCGAACCAATGGAATTCGTGAAAGTCGATCAAAATTAGATTACAAGATTTGACCCTTACAGGCAAACAGACGAACTCCGAGCTAAACAAAGAGACAAAAACTAGCTAAATAAAAGCTTTTAAAAAGCACCCATTCCGGTGATTCGCCCGAATTCGGCGAGAGTATGGCACTAGCATGAGAGTAGCACAGCGACAAATTTCAGATTTGACTAGAAATAGATGCGATTTGTGACAAAATTTTCCCCTTTCTACTTTGGGTGCTTCTCAGATGACATGATTTCAGCTCAATAGGTTCAATGGTTCCTGAGTTTGAGTTTTTGAAACTGAGTAGAGCTATTGAAAGCGACAAAGGTGAGTTTTTTGGGTTAGGGTGAAGTGGAAAATCATTACCAAAAAAAATTTGACCTCATTTGTTCTCACAAGCCCTAAACTCGAAAATCTCTAGACCGATAGAGCTAAAATTTTGACCCGTTTCTTTTTGACTCGAGACGGAAAAGGGAAATATGTAGTGAGTTTTTCTTTATCAGACCGACATTTTTTGAGACTTTTTTTTTGGTATAAAATGGGTTGCTGATAACTTATGTCACGCTAATGGCCTCCTCTTTCCCTCCCTCCACCATACATTTTCAGAACTTGTTGTATGGGGTTTTGTGCGCCCATCACAATACCGCAGATCCCATCTCATCCTATGAAGAGTGTGGCGTATTTAATGGAAAGCCTCTACTAAAACTGAGAGCTTCATGTAAAAAAACTACGTTTAAAAATTCATAAATGAGCTGATGTAGAACAATTAGATATCTTTTTGTTCTCTCTGTATTTAATAAGACTTCCTTATCTCATATCTGCTCTTTTGTTGTTTTATTAAACGTAGCTCATAATTAATATGCCTTGAATAAACATTTAATGTCAACCGCCAAGTAAACTAAAATATGCCGCCCATTGCGAGCTTAATCGATCTGTTTACACTTTTTTATATATTGTTTTTTTTTAACTATTTTTCTCTTATTTTGCTTGTTTTTCCCACTGTTTCTACTGTTGGTTTTTCGTGTATTTTCCTTCACTATATTAATTTCCCCCCTTTTATAGAGGCTTTTGTTCGATTTGTTTTCATCGTTGAGTATTTTTTTTCGCTCTATTTGAATTTTCTCCGTTTGAATAGTAGAAGGTCACGGTTATTCTATCCATATTGATCTACAAGAAGCTAAAAAAAACTTTAATGCCTTGTCAGGTGAATTTTGGTTGGGGTTTGAGTTTTTTCAGGGGTTCACCTTGTCATTACTCATTATAGTTTGTGCAGCAAAATTTGTTACGTTGGATGATGAGCTGGAAATAAATACATAAAGAGGAAATAAATATAGTACATGTCTAACATGAATGGATAGCCATAATTTTTCAACGTCATACTTAAAATTTGTATATTGAAACGACAAAAATGACTTTTTGCTTGTTTAGAAATTATTAATAGTTTAAGGATACTCAGCGTTAGTGAGCTGAAATATTGGATTGGATGGTATTTGTAGTATTATGAGGTGGCCGAGAATCTGGAAATCGATATTGTTTATTTGAAGAGATCAATTTCAGAGTCACTTATTATAATAAGATATTTCTTAAACCCATTAAGGAAAGAAGTCTCGAGGTTCCAATGTTTGAGGACAATTCACCCAGAGGTTCGTACTGTTCCTAGAAATAAAAAGAAATAAAAAGAAATAAACAAAATTTGAAAAGGCTTTTTTTAAAAAAAAATAGTAAAAAGGTAAAAAAATGGGCTCTGCGTAATCAGAATAAAGAAATATTTATTTTGTTCTATTTTTTATGCTTTTATCTCGCTTTTATTTCTGATACACAGCGCCCAAAAAATTGTTGTTTTTCCTTTTCAGCACTTTTTTTTAATAAAAGATTTTTTTAAAAACTTTTTTTCATTTTTTTTTGGTTTTTCCTTTTTAGTCATTTTGTATTTAATTAGTATGACTAAAAATCCAAAATGACGTCTGTATTTCGCCACGCTTGTTTTTATTTTAAAGTCTTCAAATATACATCTTTGCTTTTTAGACATTCATACGGACCTTTTGACTCTAGAACCGAATTCAGCGTTCCGAAAAACCACCAGATGAGATTATTTACAGAAAATTTGAGGAAAAGAATAACTACGTTATCCTAATAGGACCTTCCTTTATCCCTACAGATTACTTAACGCCGGAATCGGATTCTTTCCGAAAAATTTGAGAAAAGGATAATCACGTTATCCTTCACGGTCGTTTCGTTATCCTTACAAGGATGAAGTACTGAAAATATTGTATTGTCTTCGGAGTTACGTATATGTGCAAAATTTCCAGTTAATAGTATGAGTGGATGTGGATCAAATTTGGATTACAAGATTGAACCCTGACAGACTAACAAACCGATTTTTCGACCACCTTGAAATTTTAAATCTTTAATATATTTTACTTCGATAACTCGAAAATGACCCCTCGCCCCCCCCTCTCAAACAATTTTAGGCTTCCACTCCAAAATAGTCATCACATCACCATTCATCATCGACCTTGATAATTCGAATTTCCCCATATTACCCTCGTTAATCTCGATATCTTGAAATTATCGAATTTCGACTGTATTTCTTTAAGATTTAGTTACCATAAATTCAGTTGATTGTGAAATAAATTTTAAAACCGTTATAAATGTCAACACCTGTTTTCTCCCATAAATTATATACGCATTTCATTAAATCTAAGTCGATTAGAATTTCAGTTATTAGAATTTAGAAAACTTAAACATTATTATGCAAGCCACTTTAATGTCTTCAGGTGTAAATAAAATAGATGTCGTAAATCGTCTTACACTTTTGTCAACGTAACGTAAACGCAAAATGTCTGTTATTTATGAATATGAATAGCAAAGAAAAACATTTTAAATCAGATTATTGTTGATTTTGTTTCCATAATGGTTATTATAAGTCGTCGTCATCGTGACTAGAAATTCGTTAAATAGAAGTAAAATATAGAATTCAGTTTAATTTTAAATAATTTTTTTTTTACAAAATCGGTTTTTGTGAGCTTTTAAGATCGATTTATTGCGTTGATTTGAGTGGAAATTGGTATTTTTCTTTGGTGTTTCCTTATTTAAGAAATAGTCGACATTGAGATGAAATTTATTATAGTGAGTAAGAGTTAAATGAGTTTTCAATATTTATGAATGAAATACAAAATTTGTCACTGTGTCAAGGTCTTAGAAATCTTTGCAATCGTTTTTTTGTTTTGTATTTTTTTTTTTGGAAATATGTGCGAAGTTTCGCTTGTTTTCGAGGTTGCTTCAAGATGGAGACTATGCAAAAAAAAATTCTCGAAAATGTATTGGAAAACCTAAAGAAAAGGCGGTCAAAGAGTTTTTTTTACATAAAAATGTGTTGGGGGAAAAAATTAAGAATTTTATCGTACAAAAATGTCTTAAAAAAGTGGGTTGGAAATCGCTTAAACAATTTTTTTTTTTTTTGAAAGACCAATCAGAGGGAATAGCGTTTGTTTCTATTTTTAAAAAAACAAAAAAAAATGCGCAATAGGCAAAACTTTTAAGAACAAAAATCTTAGAACCAGTAATGTTTTTTTAAAATGTGCCGCAGATGAGATTTTTTATGAAGACCAATGAATTAGTGGCAGAAATATTTCAAGGATCTGTGACGCAGGTGAAATTTATCTGGTTTTAAGGTCAAATATGGCTGACAGTTGAAAAGCCACAGGTTTGAATCTTTTGTGTTAATTAATTTAATTTAATGGTGAGGACTGTTGTCGTATGTTAAGGATATATGAAAACATAACAAAAGCTATAATTGCCAGTTTGGCAATCATTGGAGACCCGTATGGTGATATTCGTATCAAAATTCGAACAGTTGTACTAAAATTCCTAAAATTTATTCCAATCGGATTTTGATGTACGGGAGTTTTATGTAGAATCATATCCTAAATAACTTTTGTTCTTGCACTTTTTCGATAAGATGCATTATTTTTGAGATATTCGCAAAAAACGTTTTCGTTCGTATGGGGGGTATCCACCCTAATGGTCCATTTTTGCCCATGAACGAACTTGGCCTCGCATTTTACGAAAAACGGATCTGCGCAAAATTTCAAGTCTCTAGCTCAATCCGTGCGCCCGCAATCCGCGCCACAGACAGACAGACAGACAGACAGACAGACAGACAGACAGACAGACAGACAGACAGACAGACAGACAGACAGACAGACGGACGGACGAACGGACATGCAGAAATCAATTATTTTTATCATTCTAAACACACTGGTGTAATTCATTTTTGTGTGTGATGACGGGATCTTGGCGTTACAAACGGTAAGGCAAAGTTAATATACCCTTTGGTTTCACCATACGGGTATAAAAATACAATCTGCCCCTCCCACTTTTTTTAATAATTTAAATTAGGAAAAAAATCTTTTAAGATTTGGCTTGTATTCGATATAGGTATTTGGAGATTGCTGCATTGCAATTTTTAGCTTTTCTTAGGGCCGTCCTAAAATACGTTACACTTTTAAGAGACTGAAAAGAGTGTTCGGGAGGGGGGGGGGGGGGTTGTCTGCTACAGTAAAGTCGGGGCCACATCTATCAGTTTGCCATCAGTCTTCTGTTTAAATTAACAGTAAATAAAATTCTTCTATCTACAATTTAAATATTAAATATTAGGATTATTTATAGTAGTTGAGAAAAACTTGAAGTATCATTGAAAGTGTACATACAGTTTTATTTTGCAGAAAATCTAATTTTAGCTTTTCTATTTATAATGTAAAATTTTTACTTCCCATGATGTTTTACAATTTTTCATTTGAGCATTCGGTAAATTATTCATAAAAAATTTAAAAAGTCTTCCAAATGAAAAAAAGTTAGAATAATTTTTATTCCGCAAAACTCGTATCGTGAATTTTTTTTTGGACTGGAAATAGAGTTTAAAATTAATTTTTTAGTAAAATGAGAAGCCGAAGTCGTACAATCAACCAACGTTTGGTTGAACCTTTTTCCAATTGAAGTTTCATTACATGAAGCCCCATTAATAAATTCACCAGTTTATACGTTTCTCAACTGAAAAGTTATTATTTTCACAAAATGAAGGGGGCATCAAATTAAATTCAGGTGAACTCATACAATTTTCATGTGCGAATGTGCATCAAACAAACAAGTTTTCACTTTTAAAAAATTCAACTTCATCGTTGCTAATTTGATTTGTTAATAAATTTTCACTTCGGAACGATAGAAAAGTGGTTCAATGGAGCATCAAAGGGAAGAGTTCTCAGTTAAATCACAGACTCAAGTTGGAAAACAATTTTCTTTAGGTTAGTGTTTTCAAATTCTTGTGCCACTGTTTTTCCTCGTCCAAAATTACAGATTAAAAAAAACTAAATTTGAAGTTTCAGCGAAAAGCAAGAACTAAATCTGAAATGAAAATAGCGTTTCCTTATTAAAGTTTTCTCTTAACTTTTCCTTTATCTTGTACACCGCGAAGGCTGAAAAGTTTAGGATCCTGAAAACAAGAAGCGGCGACGTAAGATGTGGCGAATGTTTTTCCCGGGTTTTTGTTTTGTACTTTATCCCATTTTCCTGCTTCAATGTTGTTGCTTTTTGCTATATAATCTGCTGATGGATAGAAATGCGCGCGGAAGTATTTCGCCACTTTAAATCAATTTTGTAGGCCACTTTTTTATCTATTACCTCATCGTTTTTGGAGCTGTTTGGGTGCCTGCCCGGCTGCCAATAGGTCACTGCCACTCCACGCAGTTGATGTTATGTTGCTGCCACTTCTTTCAAAGTTTCACGCAAACGGCACAGCAGCACGCTCCCCAACGCTGAGTTTTGGCTGAGCGATTACGGCGCATGTGTGCGTTTTTATCGAAACGAGAGAGTGAGGCATTTATGTGAGTTTAATGATAAAAAAGGCCCCAAAACACAACAGTACACCTAACTAGATTCTGATAGCACTTTCAGCCATGGTTGTTGGAGCTCATAGGGTATTTGGACTAGTAGCTTGCTAGCTAGGTGTTAAAAATTATTCAACGTATCAGCGAAAGAAAATTTTTATATGAAAAACTTTCCTTCGTTGAAATTTCTACTCATTAACTTTCCAGTTTACCTGGCAATACTTTACACGTACTTGTGCTACAAGTGAACATATTTTTTGTTCACCTGTGGCAGGTGTTTTTTTCGTCAAATTTTTTAGTGTCCCTTGTGCAATTGTAAAGTTCACCTATCTTGAGAAAATTGTTCACCTCTTATAGGCATGCTAAAATTTACAATATCGTACATCGTCGCAATCTCTGCCCCAGGCAAACGTGTTCTACTATTCCAGGCGAACTTCACTTGCTCCAAGCTGACACATGCCATGTCTGGGTACACAGACATCTCATTTAGGGGAACTTAGCCGGCACTAGCTAAAATAGTCATGCAGCAGGCTTAAAACCTTTACTCAATTTCTCCAGTGTACATTTGGTTTGAGCATCCTTCGTTCTTATCGTTAAGGAGTGTGTCGACATGTAAGTAACTTCTGGAAGTCCATGGTTTGGTGTTTCCACTACAGCTAAAATTTTTGAAAGTTTACTTGCAGACGCCAAGTAGATAACTTGCAGAAGTTTTTTTTGAGCTGCTTGCTGGAAGAACTTCCATAAGTATTTACACTTGATTAGAAAAAATGATTTTGAAATCCTTCTATCAATAATAGGACCAACCATTCAAAAGCAGGATACAAAAATGAAATCTGCAATATTACCAAGAGATCGTCTTTTAGTGACACAGAATAATAAATGTCAAATAAAAACTTCTGCAATTTCCTACAAACTTCTAGCATTTGGCAAGTGTTGCAAGTCACTTGTGGAAGAAAGAAATTGTTGTTTACTCTTGCCACTTTCAACTTCGGAAAGTGACACAACTTCTGGAAGTTCACTTGCAGTTAGTGTTTCCACGGGAAAAACATCCAGAAATCTCTGCTAGAAGCGACTTTTGCAAATAAACTTGCATGGGGACACACTCCATTAGACTGTCCGCGCCAAGTAATTCCAAACTACCCTATGACTAGTGCCATTACCCTACACCATCGTACAGTCATATCCGTGGTAGTATCGGCGGCACTATGTCGTCATACCGCAACGGGAGCCTCTATCAAATGGAATGCTTCAACAATTCACAGCGTGGTCTCAAGCAACGTATGAACATGCCTTATGTACACGATGTAAATATTCATACATGACATAAACTGACTCATGATTTTCGTATTCCTCCACAAAACCCCGCGGATTCCAACGGTTGTTACTCTGGCTGCTCGCTACTGTGTATTGTTTGCAGCTTCGCGAATGTTGATGGCCGCTGCTGGGGTAGCTCCACATCGCCGTCGACAGTGGGCAGCCATAATATTTAGTACTCGCAGCAATACTTTATAGTAGTAGTGGCAGCAAAATGTGGAGCTTATTCTGTTTTTGTATTTTGCTGGCAATGGCACCGACCGAATGCCAATGTCCAGTCCAGTCCCATTGTGAACTCTGAATCGTCAAGTGTTTGGCACGGGCTTCGCTCTGTTTCGACTGATTTTTTGCACCTTCGCTTCCGGTGTAGGTGTTCATCATCTTCATCATCTCATCATCTTCAACAACACTGGTGTTCCAGCATTTATTTAGTGTTCATCTACATCAATGTTCGACGTCATCGTCGGGGATTTCGGGACTTGTTAACCTAATTTCTTTCACCCCGAAAATAAACTTCTTCTGGAAGGTGTTTTTTTTTCTCTATAGTATTAGTGAAGGCGATTGAAATTCTTTGAATTACCTGACGTTTTCATTCATCCGGGATGATGGTTTTTATCGCGCGTGGAACTTGGAGTGGTTAATTCAACCCGAGTTATCAGTAGAATCTGTCTCTCATTTGGGATTTGAACAGAATTCGCGTGCTGAATTCCCAAGTGTTGATAATAGAAAAGTCCTGAAGAACTTTTATCCAGTTGTTGCGATTTGTTGTTGTTGCTGTTGGTATTTTCGCCTGTGCGTGTCGCTAACGAGTGTGACAGTGATAGGTAGACAGCAAGGAAGATAGGTCAAGTGGATATAGAATTATATGAAGGGCTACAAAAGGATGATATTCGCTGACGCAAGAATTCTTATGCTGCTGTACCGGGGGTAGTGGAACTTCTTGACCTCGTTTTCTCGGTTCTCGTACGCCAGGTCTTCGCGATTTCTTATCGAAACGGAAGGTGTAGACGCCCCTTGCCGAGTGCACTTGATTACGTTAGTATTTCGCTTGTGATTTTGTTTACGTCGATGAGTTCGGAGAGGCACGTACCATAAAGGACTTAAATTTTGATATTGTGACCGTCCAAGCATGCAGTAGTTGAGTGTTTACGGATAAATTTTTTGGTGTAATCACTGTAGGACCATAATTGCTACAAAATTAGATAGTTGACGTGTTAACAGGATCAAAGATTCTATCTGTCTGAAGACCTTTTTTATGTTACAATAGAAAAAATCGAGGGTTTCTCAGAATTCTTCGAAATTCCGGCTTGATCGCCATTAATTCCATACTATTTTTGGTGGTGATTTATTTAAGTGCTCGATTGAAGACCGGAATCCAAGATAAATTCATTGGCCGAAAGTTTTCCTAAAAAGAATCTTTCATTTTAACCCGCTATAGACTCAATTGTGGTGATACCGTGAAAGGTTGTTAAGATAACCCGCAAACAAGGGCTATTAAGAGCTATTTATCAGTTGATATTTAGCCAAAAGGAAAAACAGACTCGCAAATAAACAAAGAATATACACAAAAACAAACAAAACAAAGCATAAAAGTTTTGTTATACTTTAGTGCAGTGTATTCTATGTTGGGTTGTTCTTAGTCAGTCTTATGCTCTGGTGTCACATATACAAGTTCTCATTGTTGTCTAATGCTAATAGCCGTGGAAACTGTTTAGTGTTTTGCAAAATGATGGAAGTGTAGTTCTACAGTTCAAGAAAATAAGAGAAAGAAAAACAATAAAAAAAAAACAACCGGAAAACGCAGTTCTCTAACATAAAAGTGTTTGCTTGAATATCCGTAGTTCATATATGATCCGGCATTAACCCTTGCCCTCTGATTGCTCAGCATTTTGTGTAGTCTTATTAGATTCTCGGGGAAAATTCCTTTCCAAAGTGCGTTCAAGTGTGTATTCGTTGGTGAGAAGCATATGAGCTTCTATTTGGCTTCTGTGAAAGGAAAAGATTTGCATAAAATATTTGATTAGAACTTCTTAATATCACGGAATGTGTATATTATTTTAGCGTATATACGGAAAACGGTTGTGTAACGTTTCTACCCGCAAGTTCTTAAGTTCTTGCTGCCGTAAAACGACATCTCCATCTTCGAGTGTGTATAGTATAATCTAGTCGCGGAATTTGTGATAATAAGTGAACCAAAGATTACCAAAGAAGTTTCATCTCTGATACCCATTGCGAAGAATTTTCCATCCCTCTCCAGATTTTTTTCAGAAAGTGCACCATCAATTGAAGAGCGCAAAACATACGATCGTTTTCTTTTGCTACAAAGGATAAACGGATTAAAGAGGTTCGTTATTCGTTATCACTAGAGATTAAGTGTTATCTTTGTATTAAAGCTTTAAGAATTGATTTTTTGCCTCTTGAAATATGGTAATCATGTTCATTCATTTGCCAGGATGCTGCCGATTCTGCCGTATAAAGAACTTTTGTTAGCTTAATTATTGCTGGAAATGTAAACAGATATGGGGAAAAGCCTTTTATGTTGAGAGATTTTCGGGCGCATTCCACATTACTTGTGATCCCCTAAAAAACCCTTCCGTTCAAAATGCTTTCCCTGAACGTCGTCCCGTTTTTATACTCTATATGATATGTCATATAGAAGAATATTAGATTTAGTATACCATTTTAACGCATCGAACAAATCATCGGACAGATAAATGAACTACACCAGGGTTTTAGGGATGACAAAAGAGTTTGATTTCCGCTTGTCCGTCTGGCTGTCCGTCCGTCTGTCTATCTATCTGTCCGTTTGTGAACAACATAACTTTCGAAAGGATTGAGCTAGAGACTTGAAATTTTGTTCAATTACGTTTCTCGTAAAAGGCTAGGGTAAGTTCTTGAACGGGTAAAATTGGACCATTCCTTCCCCCCTCCCTCATCCAAATGAAACAGTTTTTTTTTGCAATTTTCTCGAAAACGGTGAGTCATATTGAAAAATCTATAAAGGTAAAATGTGTTACATAACTCGTCCATACATAAAAATCCAATCGGATCATTGCTTTCCCTCTCCCATACAAATTGAATACTTTTTTTTTATTTTCTTGAAAACGGTGAGTCGTATTGAAAAATTTATAGAGCCAAAATTTGTTTAGAATATGATTTTACATAACTCGTCCATACATCGAAATCCAATCGGACCACTGCTTTCCCCCCGTCCTATAGAAATTATTTTATTTAAATAAACATTTTGTCTGTCATCATATAGAGTATTTGACGATTGGCAATTGTAGCTTTTCTTATGTTTAATAACATCCCTAGGTATGCGAAAAACCCTCCAAATATTTTTAGGAGCTAAAATTAAATGCTCCGCCATTCCAAAGGTTTCATTAGGGGACGCTTTCCACAACTGTAAACACATTTAAAATTTCGGAGACTTTTCCTCGGGACACAAAAATGAAGCGCACTTCTTACACCATACCCGTAGGATCCCGGTTTCAAAATTTTGGGAAGGAGTCACCTAAATCTTTACGACTTGCGGATAAAGATGTTAATTGGGTACGTGTTTCACTTGGAATTAGAGTCGCGGGGAAGTTAGAGAACTAGAAACCGATATGTATATGAAGTTCAGATAAGAAGCGAATGAGAATTTATGCGGTGCGGTTCCATGATATGCTAATTAAGATAACAAATGTTTACCATAGTGCAACAAACTTTTGTCTTTCTTGCTCATGAATATGAAACGTCAAGAATGTTTCTGTTTCCATAAAGATGCTAAATGTTGATTTTCCGCTTTTATCTACAATCTGTTGGGATTGTGCGGTTTTTTTTGTCTTAATTGTTGATGTTGTTTGGTTTTTATTGTAGTATAGGTTCGTTGTTTTACGGCCAATTGACGTAGGGTTTTTTTTTTGGTTTCGTACATTTGATGTACACATTCCGATGATATCTGTTTAATTTCTTGGTACTCAGATTTATGTATCCCGTGTATAATTACACGTGTTTTAGTAGGTTTTTGCTAAATTGAAAGATGTCATGCAATAATTCATGCATTTGCACACATGGCTGTTAGAAATCGAGGAAAAAATCACATTTTTCAATGTTCTGTTGTTAAATAATTTGTGGTTTTTCATGCTGTTTTCAAGTCAGCCGTTTTAAGATAAGCGTGTAATAGATAGCCACTACTTTTAAAAAAAGAGTGATTAATTATGGGTTTCTATACCCGTAAATTGTTATTTGAAAAAAAAAATAGAACCGATTTTTTAAAAAAAGACTAAAAAATAAGGAAAATAATTAAAAAAAACTAAATTGGGCAGTACTTGATATACCAAATTATAATAAATTTTAAAAATTTTTGTCAAATTTGAATACCAGCAAAATTTTAATTCTTGTTAAAGTCTAAAGTAGTGATTATTCCTTATATTTGTAAATATAAAGTCTGCGCAATAATAGTTTGTATGTAAAACCACCGTTTTTTGAGATTTTTTTAATTTAAGATGTATATTGATATAGTTTCGACACAACAAAAAAAAATCAACTCGATATCTCGATTGATGTACAATCTAGTAGGGAAGGGGGTATGGAGGCAAAGCGCTATGGGGGCACCCAACTAGGAACTTTCTCTACAAGTTTCTCTTTGGAATGATCAAAATCGGTCAACCCAGTAAAAAGTTATACATAAAAAAAATACATACGAGTCGAATTGAGAACTTTTGCCTCTTTGAAAGTCGGTTAAAGAACGCGAAAAATCGAAAATATTCGTTTTTTTTAAATCGTCTAATTTTATTATTAGAATGTGGACGCACTGCAATTTACGTGGTGACGTTTATTATTGTTGCTACCTGTGAGCCCCGAGTTTTGCAAGGAAATCAATGGTAAACGGAAGAAAATATCGCGACTTTCTTTTGGCATGGTGTCATGCGTTGGTGATATTCGGGTGACATCGCGGCACGTCAACGAGTTTATGCCGATTATTGTTAGTTGTGCCTGTTATTTTGTGCCGGGTTTACTTTTTAAGTCCAGAGATGTAGTTATGGGACCCGAGACAGTACCACGAGATTGTGCGGGCCTCACAATACTGATTACCTAAAAACATTCTTTAAAAATGCATCGTCTAAAGAAGATTTGATTAATCTTAGGATTTTCTTTGTTAAATCAGATATGAAGGGAAAATCTTAGGTTCAATTTCATTCTGTTATTTTAAGTTAATTGCATTTGTTTTGAGGCTATCCAGAAAATCCGTCATGCTAAAACCCCCTCTTCCAAAGTCTCATTTTTCGAGATTTTTGTTTGGTATTTGGTGTTTGGTGTCACCGTCACATTTCCAAAGACAACCCCTCCTGCCTCCTCCCTTATTGTGTGACATATTTTATGGTTCGCCGCTAGACCAAAAGGACTAATGATAGTTTCTGATGAGGTCTATAATGTTACCAGCCTAAACTGTTATCACATCTTCTGTTGTAGGTGGATTTTAAACTTTAACCTTTGGACTACTTTTTAAATTTTATGATATATTTATAAAATATCCACATTATTATACGCACATTGGAGAATTTTAACATAAAAAATTCCTCCCCAGAATTATTAATGATTTATAATGCAAAATGGAAGATTTTAAGGATTTTTTTCCCAGAAAATCCTTTAGATTTTTCCTCGTTATTTTGTATGCCTAATGTTGTTGAAATTCGTGGGCGCAGAAGTTTTTTAGAATAAATAAATTATTCGGAGAAAAAATTTTTAAAAAGTATACAAAAACTTTTTTTTTTTTTTAAAAAGAATAAACTTTAGGTAACTACGATTCTGTTTGGATATCATCGTCCTTGGTTGAGGCTTTATCGATTTTCAGCATTTTCTCCTATTTCAATAATCTTTACACATAAATAACAGATACTGGCTAGAATTTTTCCTGCTGTGTGGGCGTTTTAAATTAGAAGTTTTCATAGAATCCAAGCAGCTTGGCATCAATGATACTTCTTAGCCTTGAAGATAATTTTCAATTGCTTTTTCTGCTATGCCACAAAACTCGTATTTACTCTTTTATGGCTAAATTATACTCGTATATTTTCCGAGTTTGAAGGCTGAAATTTGTATGGAAAAAGTTTAAGTATAGTCCTCGTAGAGGAGTTGTTGGCTATGGACCAAATTATATTTTGACGCCTTTATCCAGGCCATCTAAGGATTCTATTTTTCTATTTCTTCTTTTTTTTTTTTGCAAAAACAACGAGCCAGAAAAGTTGTATTTTCCGCAATTTCTACATTTTCCTCCGTTTGTGTTTTTTAATAACTTGACGAAAGAATATACAACTTTTCACCACATAAACATTAGATGCTTATAATATTCTAAATAACTTTATTTGTACTTTTGTTGAGGAAGAACATTTTCAGTTCCAATTTTAATAAAATGTTTCTTGCACGTTTTAGATTAATTTCGTCTTTATCTTCGGTTAAAAATAGTTTCGTGCTTAAGATTTCTAATCTAATTTTATATCATATCTTGGTATTTTTAATTGTTAAGCAACTTTTCGTACTGAATTGCTTCCATTGTGCTAAAATAAGGCTGCTCTTTACCACTTTATCAATTTCTTTCGAACTCAATTACGACTGCTTAAAAACTCCGAGTCTATCAAATTTTTCACACTTTAAATTCGGATATGAATGAAATTATTTAATCGCTTTGATAAGCATTTCCTTGAAGTTAAAATTGATTGATTTCCAAAATCTAATCGTGATGATTTGTAAGAAAACCAAATATTCTGCGTGTTTATGTGTTTTTTTTTTTTAAATAAATGTTGTCACTGAACTTGACTCATGCAGTATTTATGCCTTTGACACTACTGAATCATTTTTATGTACCTTAAATTCACCCATATGATTCACGATGAATTCTTCTGAAAAAGTAAAATTCTTAAAGATGATTTTTCTAAAAAAACAATATTTTCTTCGAAAAAAAGCACTTTGTTTTCTTGTCATATTTTTACTAATTATTTGTTATTTATTTTTGGGGTTTTCGGGTCATCACGATGGTGTGAAAAACTTATGTTGTGTTAAAATTATTTATAGCATAATTTCTAATTGTTATGGTCGGCATAACATTTTGGGAATCTTTTTTGTACCACAAAAATGCCAAATGTGACAACAAATGTAATTTTATATTGCCAAAAATAATTCACAGCACACATCAAGAAAAGTTGTAAATTATTTGAATTGGAAAGAAAACATAAGAAAAGCTACAATTGCCAGGGGCCAGTGGTCAAATACTCTGTATGATGACAGACAAAATGTTTATTTGAAAAAATCCATTTATATATGAGAGGGGGAAAGGAGTGGTCCGATTGGATTTTGATGTATGGAACGGTTATGGAAAATCATATTCTTAACATATTTTGGCTCTATAAATTTTTCAATACGACTCACCGTTTTCAAGAAAATAAAACAAAAGTATTCCATTTGTATGAGAAAGCGGAGAAGGAGTGGTCCATTTGGATTTTGATATATAGATAAGTTATGTGAAATCATATTCTAAAGACATTTCATCTTTATAAATTTTTCGATACAATGCACAGTTTTCGAGAAAACAGGAAAAAAGCTTTCAATTTGTATGGGAGAGCGAAGAAGGATTGATCCAACTGGATTTTGATTTATGGATGAGTTATGAAAAATCCTATTCTAAACACATTTTACTTGTATAAATTTTTAAATGGAACTCACCGTTTTCGAGAAAATGACAAAAAACTGTTTCGTTTTGTTTGTATTGGTTGGGAGAGGGGGAAGGGGGAGGGGGGTAGTCCTAGGAGTACGGGGGGAGGAGTAGAAGTAGTATAATTTTGCCCGTTCAAGAACTTAGCCTAGCCCTTTACGAGAAACGTAACTATGCAAAATGTCTGCCCCCTTTTCGTCCGATACCCCTCACCTGATACCTTATGAACCACTGGATGGATTCGGATCCGGTTTTCCCCATTAAAGAGGCTAGAAAATGTTCGCCCACCAATATACAGGCAAATCTCGAAACACTCTTTATTTGAACTCCCAGTTATTTCACCCAACAAATTTTTTTTTTGTTCATTACCTCTAATATTTGAACTTATATTCTATTATTTGAACTTTGATGAAATAAATGTCGCCCCAAAAGAATCAAACTGAAAAAATGAACATTTTTTCAGAATTGGAGATTACGCAATATATGAATGAAATTGAGAAATCACCGATTACCGGTAAGAACTTAAATAAATTAGTATTTGATTGCTTAAGTATTTGTTGCTAGAAGATTTTTTTGTTGCAATTATTTGATACTTTAAGATTTATTAAACTACGCTTGCAAATATTAGTTCAAATAATCGAGATTTGCCTGTGTATCCTTCCCCTCTCTGTGAACACCCTCACGTGCTATCTCCTGCCATTCTGAAGGGATTTGGATCCGGTTTTCATCATGAGATAGGCCAAAACTCAGGAAAAAATTTCACCCTTTAATACCCATTCTCTCCTCTCTCTACAAAACTGGATTTCGGTTCCGGTGTACAAGATTTCTCAAAAAGTAGAATTGGGGCCACGGAATTTAACACGGATGCTTGGAATGGGACCATCCTATCAACTTTTGGTGGATATCCATTAACCGAAAGTAACAAAAATTACGGCTTTTTAAAATTGCAATTTCGTTTTTCGTGATTTTCTCAGAAACTATGCGTTTTCAGTAGTCTTATGTATAACAAAAGTTGGAGACAATAATATTTTCAAAAATTTGGAACCAATAAAATTTTCTATATTTTTGTATTTTAATAGAACTTTGTTACTCAAGCCGTTATCGAGGCTTATTTCGTTATTTTCAAAAATCAATGTTTTTAAAGATTTTCTCGAATGGATTTTTGGTGGTTAAATGTATGAGATAAATTAAAGAGAAAATTTTATTTCCCACAATTTTGTCTTTTACCGTTATCCGATCATGGGGCTAGATCAGTTAATTAAATTCAAAAATTTCCGCGAGGTGGCACTCTTCGTACGCAGAACCTCTAAGGACTAAATTCCCATATAAATACTCTTGAATTATTAAACTTTTTTATATAAATTTTCTTAAAATTTTTCAGGATAAACTCGGAAAAATTTTAGAATTACTAGATATTCATGTTTATGTCACGTTTTGAAGTACTCCTGAAACCGCCAGATCATGTTGCTTTTGCTATCTACCCCTGGATGCTCCGGCACGTTTCGGAAAATTAGGATGATCCGGCACGCTCCAGAGTGTCCAATAGAAAACGCCTATTAACTCAATTTCTCACATTTTGGGACAAGGGAAATTTTGAAACTCAACGCCTAAAATACTCCGCAAGCGAAAATTAAATGTGCCGCAGGTGAAACCAAATATACAGAGTTGCCAGTAGGCAGAGAAATAAAGACTCAGAAGGGACACACAGACAATATGTTTTTCAGGGCAAGCCAGCAAACTTGATGTGGTGGCAATTTTTAGAACCAGCAAATTATATGTTTTCATCTTCCATTTTGAAACATAAGAGATTTTATTGATTCTGCAAATAATTACCACAAATATCACGTTTGTTTTGGATGTTCTTCAATCGCCTTCCGAATATAGTCTCATGAGTGTTAAATTTTCCTGTTAAAAATTGAAGCTACGTCCAAAACAAATTAGTTAGATATACCACAATTTAAACTTGATCGAAAAAAATAAGCAAGAAGAATCTGTTAATTTGATTGTTTGTTCATCATCTATCAAAATTGCCATAAATTCAAGTTACATGAATTGCTTTTGTTTATATTCGTTAGATTAATTATATAAATACTCAAACAGCATTGAACTTGTCAGTATGATCCCAATTCCCAATCCTGATTGATGACAATTAAATCGAGAACAGAAACAAAAATATTGTTTTTGGCCTTGGCTTGACTGACTTGCCCAAAAAAAGTGACTATAGTAAAATGTATTTCACTGCTAATACGGCACGCACGACCAACGTAATAAAACTTTAGCCAGAAATGAATTCCTAGGAAAATAAATTAAAACGGCAACATCGGACGCATTGAAAATCCATTGGAATTGAACTTAATCAACAAAATGATTGAGTGTCGATTGATTGGTAATTTGTTAATAATAATTACGACACAAGTCTAGAGTTAGATCTCGATAAATCGACTACACTTTGTAAAACTAAATGTCGAACTTCCGATTTCAATTTCGATTTAGCGAAACGTTTTCAGTTAATGGAGCGCACATTAAGTTGCTATAAAGTTTTTTTTCTTATATAGACGTAGAGTCGAAGTAACAGTTTCTAAGATGCTATTTTAGAAGTTCACCTTGGATCAGACCAAGGCTGAAACTGAAACGATTCCGTGACGTTCACTTTCTCGAAATGAATGGGACCTAATGAAACTCGAAAATCCCATACGATTGACTTGGCTTGAGAGTCGACCTAATGTCACATTATAAGACCCGGTGCATAATTTAAATACAGTGGGATTACCTGAAGATGGAAATCGTCGGATGAAACTTAAAATAGAAGGAACTTTTTGTCAATTGCCTGAAAAAGGTTGCTGATTTGATGTATTTTTTCCGCGATTTTTGTCGCGGGCACATCGCAAATACTCATTGCCGGCCGCAAATACTCATTGCGGGCCGCTTCGAGTTGTTAAAGAATCTGCGAGAAATGGATTTTGGCGAATTTTCTCGAAAACGGTTACCAATCAATTGTTTCAGAAACGGTTCTCGTATAATTTACGCAGAGAACCATTCTGAGATAATACTAAGATTCACTGTGATTCCATTCTATAGATGCCTCCACTGTGCTGGAATAATCTCCAATTGACCTTTAGGTTAATTTCTCGATAGACTCTTCCGAATGACTGGTTGACATATGAAACGACAATTTTCAATCGCATAACTCGCTAATTAACGAGGTTAAGATACTTGACTACCTGCTAAGACCTGGAACGTGTCTATCACCCGTTCGGCTACACAAAATGCGACAACATTTTATCGACTTGGCTATGGGCGCGCGAACATTCAAACTTGTTTCGAGTTGCTTTTCAATTAAATCATAAAATTGATTTATTTTTAGAATGATTGTAATTATGGCCTTTGGCGCTAAATTTTTTCCTTGATTTTTTATTAAATTTTAATGAGTTGAAAAAATAATGTAGATACAGAAAAATGATGACTAATCGTGGGTGTAATTTATCTGCAATTTTTTAAATTTGTATTTTGACCTTAGAACGTAGTAAATAATACCTACTGCAAAAAGTTTGAAATCGTTAAAGGATTTTCTAAATCCTGTGACGCAAAACTCCGGTATAAAAGTGTAAACAAAAATTGCTTGATGTCTACAATCTTTACGCCTGTTATGGCATTTCATTTAAAATACAGATTCCCTGAGGATTTCGAAAAGGTCATACAGAATAAACAGTTTCCAGTGAATTTTCAACTACGCTTTCGATTGTACAAGGATTTCATTATTTGCCAGAATATTTTTCACGAAGGTGTTTTCTAAGATATTTCATACGTTTTATTTCTTTTTAACGTAGAAACATTATTATTGAGTATTCGATCGACGTCATAGAACTGTCAATTATTAAAATAGGAGGTGACATCTGATAAAAAATCACATAATTCGAGTCCTTTCCTAGTCTCTCCATTAATTGGCATTTTTTATTTGTCTTGGAGTAGCACTCCAGACATAGCAACCGCTGTATCGAAGATTTCAGTCCCGTCATAGGGGTAGATTAGGCGTAATTAAATTCAAAAATTTCTGCGACAGGGCACTTTCCTTATGCAGAGTCTCTAAGGACTAAATTCTCATATCAATCCTCTTGAACTTAATTTAGATGAAGTACCCCTTAATGAAGTAGTACCAAATCCTATTCCTTTGACGATCAACCCCTGGACGCTCCGCAACGCTCCCCTGGAAAACGCCTAATAAATGAGGAAAATATATTTCTCCAACATCGATTCAACAGAATATTAAATGTGAATAATGTTGTCGCGAAATAAAAATTAATTTCCTTTTCGAATGACATTTTGAACTTAAGTGAAGGGGGTGTTATATTTGATCTTTAGGCAAGATGAAGCGTTTATCATTTGTCTTAAGAAATAATTTCAAAACTTATAATTACCTTGTGACGATATTTCTTTATACAATAGCAATTGAAATGTGTTTGTCGAAAAAACGTTGACATTTTATTGATTTGATAAATTTTGAATGTGAATGTTGGACATAAGCTCTATTCATTGTCGAAGAACCATTCCAGTTTAATGGAAGGAATTCTTTGACATTTATTTTATTTAAGTGAAAACGACCTTTCAATTATTTCCCATTGGCTAATGGCGTTTATTAATATTTGATAATAAAGGAAAAGCTTATTTAAATTATAGATGAGTTTCTTCATGGTATGGGTTGAATTCATTTGTTTTTTTTATTATATAATGTTTTAGCTGTTAATGTAGGAAATTTTAATTAATTATTCTTTCCGTAAAGTATTTATTAGTGTCGTATTTCCGTAAAGTATTTATTAGTGTCGTATATATGATATATCATATAGAAGTATATTAGATTTAGTATACCATTTGGAATGCATCGAACCGGACACAAAAATCAACCACATTAGGGTGTTAGGAATGATAAAAGATATTGATTTCCGCATGTCCGTTTTTTGTCTGTCTGTCCGTCTGTCCGTCCGTGAACACCATAATTTTCGAAAGGATTGAGCTACAGACTAGAAACTTTGTTTGGTAAAGTTTCTCGTAAATGGCTAGGCTAAGTTCTTCAACGGGCAAAATTGGACCATTTCTTCCCCCCTCCCCCGTGCAAGCGAAACAGTTTTTTGCAATTTTCTCGAAACCGGTGGGTCATATTGAAAAATTCCTGAAGGTAAAATGTGTTTAGAATAAGATTTTACATAATTCATCCATACATCAAAATCCAATCGGACCACCGCTTTGTCCCTCTCTCATGTAATACATTTTTTTCCCGTTTTCCTCAAAAACTGTGCATCGCATCGGAAAATTTATAAAAATTAAATGTGTTTAGAATATAATTTTGTTTAACTTATCTATACATCAAAATCGAGTTGTGCCACTCCTACACCCCTCCCCCATACAAATTGAATGCTTTTTTTTATTTTCTCGAAAACAGTAAGTTGTTTGAAAAATTCGTAGATGCAAAATCTGTTTAGAATATGATTTCAAATAACCGTTCCATTTTCTCGAGAAAGGTTTTATATAATTTTGCCAACTTAGAATTGTGTCGACAGGGTGGTGTAGGGGGGAGGGGAGGGTGAATGGGCTTCGGGAGGGCTGCAAAATTACCACTAACTAGATGCAAATCAGACTAAAAATTTAATTTAGTGGTTTATTTGACCATGGTATTCAACAATTTTCACCTGCGGCGCAATTTCTTTTAATAACAAATAAAAAATGCAAGTTTTGCCTTGGGAGACGCTTTTTTTGTAAAGACTCTGGACTAATCCATCCCTACTAGATGTGTGACGTTTTTGGGCTCTTTTTTTTAGTTTTTCTCAAAAAATTCTATGCTAAGTGCTAAATTTCAGATCAATCGGTTTTGGTATTGTTTTGTAAGGGACTGTCTCTAGAATGCGTCACGTTGACTTTAGAATTTTCCGATCCCCTCCTCCCTGTTCTTGGTTTTTTTGTGATTTTTTGTATGGAGTTTAGTATCGTCGAACAAGAACAAACACGTTTATTATCTTTTAAGTCATGTTTTACATGGAAAATTTTCATTAATATCATATAGAAAAAAAAAGATTTCTTCATTGACGTACATTGGAGGGTTTTTTTTCGTCAAGTTAGAAAAACCCTCCAATTTACTTCAAAGAAGAAATCCTATTTTTCTATGAGATATTAATGAAGATTTTCCAGGAGCCATGCAAATACCTTAAAACCATCCTAATGGCGGTGTGGAGAAAAAACATTTCTGCATTTGTGGTTGTATCCTGGAATTGTACTTCTGCTGATTTGATTCCATTTTCAGGAACTGTGCCAAAAAATCTCTTTCATGCTCATTTTTTTTTCTTTCAGTCTCTATATTTTCACTTCAGTCCATTTGGTCAGCATTTCACATATATGAAAGTCGTTTCATGTTTAACGCTTTATGAGACATGAAGGAATTTTAGTCAAGGACATTGAAATCCGATCACCATAGACACAAGCGTATTTGTGTGTCGTTGGTGCTCCTGAAGTACATGTCATTCAATCCAAATGTCCTTCTTGAAGCTATTTATGTTATGGTCGTGTATGGCTAAAATGGAATCTAGTTTCAATTTCCTTTTTTTTTCTGTGAACAAACAGCGCTAGAGGGTTGTTAGGTAATTCTTTTGATGGCATCAGGAATTTTGCAAAATGAAGTCCAGGTCATTCAAAGGAACACCAAAGGCCAATCCACTGTGACTGAGTGACTTTGATAGAATGGTTTTCAATAAACGTGTGTTAGTATGTCTTGTCCTGCATATAGCCTCCATCCACCCCATTTTATGTGGCCACATTAATTCCACCTGCTCTTAACATAGCCACTTTTGTCCTACCTAAACGTACCACATAAAAAAGTACACTTGATAGAAACGTCTTTGAGACGGCGATAAAACTGTGTAGAAACATCCACGTCAAGGTTTCTTGGCTATCCTTACGACTTCTCCTAGGGGGTCTTTCATTGAGTATTAAGGGGTGGCACGTGGTGTGGCTGAAGGCCACTTAACTACCATGACGTGTAAGTCGTACCTGAAAATTTTTTTCATTTAACTAAACTTGTCAACTTATGTTTCTATCTTCCTAAGACCACGAAATCTTTCTCGTCCCTTCGTGTTATTTTTTTCTTTTGTCATTTCCAAAGCACATGAAAAAAAACCTGAAAAACATTAAAACGAAAAAAAAAATAACCAGAAAATTGCTAAAGTTTTGCTAAGTTTTCGGGCAAATTGCTAGCCATGAAGGTAAGATTTTTCTTCACTTAACTGGCACACGAGAACATGATTTTCACGGGCGTGGGAGTGGTTTTTGTGTCCTGAAAAAAACGAATAATAAAAAAAAACGTGGAAAATTCTGTCTAAAATGGGTGGAAAATCTGCGGCAAATGATATCCAAAAAAGAAACCCGCAAGAATTTTCAGATTGTGGGAAAATTGCTAGAAAAGAAAGAAAAATCTCATCGAGTCTCTGTGGTCATTAAAGGTAACGTTTTTGTGTCTGCGGTTTCATTAAGTTGAATATATTTCGTCTATCCTTTTTAATAAAGTTTAATCAAATGAGATTATCATGAGGTCTTGATCCTTGTTGTGGAAATTTGGGTGAAGTTTCTTTTTTGTTTATGGAGTTTTGTTGAGATTCACTATTTTTTAGGATTTTATGATAGTTCGGGTAAGAAAAATTAATTTCCTCCTTTTCTGTTTGTGATCAATTTTAATTTCCGGTTCTCAAACTGCTCGAAAGCTCCGATTTTTCCAAACTTCCAAAATGTTTTTTGCCTGCAAAATGTCAAAATAGAGTTTTCAAAATATTTGTTTTTAAATTTTTGAGTGGTTTCGCAGCATCAATTAAAAAAATTGTTGGCGAGAAACATCAAAAACGTTTTAATGCTCTGGAGCTGCTTTTGTGGTTTCAGAATTTCGTAGAACCTGAGTTTACGAAAATCGGTTAGCGACTATCCATAAAATGGGCTGACACACCTTTAGGGGGGAGGGGGAGTGGTAGTGTGACGGTCGTACTAAACTAAATACAAAATATCGCAAAAAGCGTGACGGGGGTTCGAAATGCCGAAAATCAGAGTGACGTATTTTATGGAGAGGTCCTTACTCGGTTTCAAGGCTAACAGATTGACAGTATCCATTCGTAAGGAAGTGGGCTTTAGAAACCCACTGTTTTAGAAAAAAAAACACACACACACACACATTTTTTATACAGAATAACATTGTACACCCTCTTCTCCATCACCCGTTCCCTCTCTTTCTCCCTCATCTTTTTCCCCTCGCCACGTATTTCTTTTTGTTGATTTTTTGGTATTGGATTTAATACCGCGGTCCGACTATCGCAGATCTGCCTAAAAATGTGATGTATTTAATGGTCCTCAAAAATATATCACGCTAAATTTCGCTATTTTAGACCCGCTCCTCCCCTCTCGTAACACATCGTCGTGCTTGGGTGATCCCCTCTCCTTCTTCTAAGGTGTGACATATTTCATGGACAACTTCTAATTTCATAATTTCTTGAAATCTTCATATTTGTCGTTAGAGTAATTTTCAAAATCGTTGCATAAACTTAGGACGGTCGCGTAAAATATTTTCTATACAAATTTTGACGGAAATCCGGAATTCCATGAATACCCGTAATATTCATTTCTCGCAACATGTAAATTCATCCCTAGTGCAGTGGAGTTCAATCACCTCTTAAAATATCTAATAATATATGATTACCGAGAAAACTGCACAACAACATAATATCATTAAAATTGATTCATCTGGAAAGTCAATTCTTATGCAACACAAGAAGTACAGTCTATAAAAGCGCATTTCTGTCCATAAAATCACACAGAGAGTGTTAAAATTAGTCTATAACTTATGTACAAAATGGGCTCGTTTAAAAACCAATTAATTCTCAAGTTGTGTTCCTTCGTCAGCTGCCGATGCTGGTCGCCTCGCATTACGTAAAAGCAGTTTAAGTGCACTTGGTATCAACTAACGAGTAATAAAAAACAATGAAAACATTGAGCTTATAATGAAACTCTATCAACAGAAATCCATCAACGTCTAAATCATCAGCAAAATTTGAAATCTTGGATTTCTAGACGAATACTGAAACCGTACGAAGTCATAATCTTAATCGTGTTTGGATTCCCTTCCGGATTACTTAGACGTTTAGATGGCGGCAATGCCAAGTGGCCCAGACGCACACCCAAAGCCAAATTGGGGCTGGGGCCGGGATCATGCCCTGGACCCGATCTATCGGTTAAACACATTTCAATTTAGCAGCACACCACCCAAAGTGCCAAACAATTTCTGCACTTTCGGAAATTTCTATCGTAAATTGCCGAAAGATTTGGAATTCGACCAATTTGGTGTACTTTAGTTGGCGATAGTTTGGGTGGATTTATGTTGTTCAATCCTACTATAAATAGAACCTATTTAAACAATCTTGGCAAAATCATACGTGGAACACTGATGAGTTTAACACGAAATCGCTAAGCGTTCAATTTTGACTCATTTACTTTCGTCTTGGTTTGCAGACACTTTCAATTTCAATGGCATGACTTTTGAGTTGAAGTGTGAAGTATTTCAGCCCTTAGACATGACGAATGGTTTTTAAATATACGTAAAAGTATATATGCTATGAGATTTACATGAATTGCACTAAATGGTAAAATGCCAGAAAGTGTAAATTTAATTAATCGTTGAAGAACAGTGTTGTCGTTTCAAATGCTGTTTTGTGACTAGAGTTAATTTGATTGCATTTATAATGAAAAGGCTTTAAGAACAATTAAAAAATAATCGAATTATTTGATTTTGTGGCTATTTGACAGGTGGATAGATTGTGTTGATGAGGATTTGAAGGATTTGGGTTAGGGTGACAAATCGGAGGATGCTAGCGAAGTCGAGAGAAGCTGCTGTTGTTGTAGCGAAACCCACTAAGGGACATACGATTGAAAACATTCGTCTTTATCTTAAAATCATTCTTATGTCGAAGCTATGGTTTATAATTGCGGTTTTTTGATTTTTTTTTTCTGTCAACGGCCTTTAGCTTCTATGCCTGATTGCGACAGCCATCTATAAATTGGAAAGATGTTTCATAAGACGGGAGATCGTGTTCTTTAAACGGCCGTGGATTACACTGGGGAACAAACTTTTTATTGCAATTATACAAGCACTTGTTATTACCAGGTGCGGATCCAGATTTTGATTCTAGAGGGGGAGAGGGTTACGGTCACGGAAACTTAGACCAGTAACATCCAAATTTTTAGAAAAATAATATCCTATATTCGAAAATTCTATAATGAAATGCGCCGCAGGTATTTTTTTTTGTAGGTAAAGCTCGCTGGAACAAATCGTCTTAAAAAAAACTTTGCGCACGCGAAAAGCTTTGGATTTAAGGTCAAATATACCCTAAATTTGAATGCGTAATTTCCCAAGAAGCGTAAAAAGCTTTCTGTAGTTTTCAATTGTCTAAAAAATGATTTGCAGTCCATACCAAATTGTAGATACAGCGGTGAAATTTTTCAGTAGAAGTGGAAGAAAAGTGGGGTTGCCCAGAGCTTCCGATTTTGGGTGGGCCCAAAAACCGAGAAAAATTTGTATTTTTTTCTTTAGTACGTCCTGAATTCCTCTGGACGTTAAGGTCCTCATCTGAATGTCGGTGCCGTCGTCCGGATGTTAGCGTCCTAATCTGGATGGGGGGCCCGAAATTACTTTTTGGATAACACTCCGGATTCGTCGGGATATTTCCGGATTTAAGCATGTTGTCCCTCCCTGCGTTTCGGAATCTAAATTTTTATTCGGGATCATTCAATTTCGTTTTGAAATCGAAAATTTTCCCCTGCGGCGGAATTTTTGCGTATGGATCTACCTTTATCGTGTCTTTATTTGTAAAAAAATCGCCTCTGGGGCCTCTTATTATAAAACTTAATTATGAAAAAACAATCAAAAAGTATGCATTTTATAAGCAAAAACGACATCACTTATGATTGGAAACCACAGCAAACCCACTCGAATCGCGTGTTAATCTCTTAACATACTTTAATTACAAAAAAATTCAATTTTTTCCCCCATACATTTACATTTAATGCTATTTTATTCATAAAAACCTAGTAATTATTTACTCGACTGTAACATATTTAATAATAATACTAAAAGTTTTATTGTTTTTTTTTATTCCATTTAAGGTGTGACAATGCGCGAGAAAAAAGGCGGCGCCCTTCAGAAGCTCAAGAAGCGACTATCCCACAGTTTCGGCCGATTAAGTAAGTACTTTTTTTTCTATTTATTAATGGCTATGCCACACTGGGTGTCTAATATACCCATAAAATAGAACAATTTGCTAACCAAAAATCAACCATAATCGGAATAATTATTATGTGTTTTTTCCTCTTGAATTAGTGGTGCTGAAAAACAAAATAATCACAAAATTTTGAAATGATTTTTCGCGGTTTTTGTGTGGCGCGGCGACCCGAACTGTTGATTATTTCGCAAATTCCGTAAGTGGTGTGGCAGGTGACGTCGTCGCCACTTACGAATACATTCACTCGTTGACCACTTGGCTGAGTTAGTCACTAATTCACGGCGCGTATCTTGAACCGGACCAGATATAAACCAGAACTTAATTTTTTTTAAAAATACCATGGATTTGTGTATGCGGTGTCCGTACGGGGCAGAAGGGGGTTGACACACCGCGCCTGGGTGTTGGTGAGTCACGACAGGTTGTTGGAAAAAGTTCAACGTTTTTCTCGCGAAAAAACGAGCAAATTTACGAGGAATTCATTGGCTTAATAACAGCAAGACATCTCATTTTTTTAAAAGACAGATTCCACTTCCCCTTTTTCCACCTTAAAATATATGATTTTTTTAATGCACGGAATGATAGCGCATAGTTTTATATCTCTGATGGGTTTGAATGTGTTGTTCAGAAATCATCAGAAGTGATCAAGAAATCGAGACTCCCAATGTGATCCTCAAAGATGCTGAGATGATCACTTTTTGCCGTTGTTGGTGACGTTGACTTCTTAGACTAGATTCATAAAAAAGTAGGTTTTTTTTGTTGTATTTCTTGCAAGAATTATAACAGCCAAATGAAAATGAAACGGCTTTTGCAGAATTAAATCGAATTTTTTCATCTGTGGCCTTCCAATATGTGTTTAGGAGTAGTCACAAGAGGACAATTTCGGAATGAAGACTAATTCAAGACGGTGTGACGGCTTTTCAGATTCTCGGGAAGTCTTTAAGAAAACTTTTACGATTCTTGATGAGAATGATGACTTCTTGCCAAGTTCTGGCCGGTTTTTGTACACTTGTCTTTTTACACGCTTGAAAAATGAAACTCAGAATGTCACCAATTAGCGGATATGAATTGAATTAGTAAAATTAAATGAAAAGAAATTATGTTGCTTCTTTTCCACAGATTTTTCTCTTGCGATCTTATCAAGTTTTATCGTTTATGTCAATTAAAAAATGTCTCGCTGTCGATGGGAATATTTTTTTTAAATTGCTTGTTGGCATTCATAAAATGGTAAAATATTTTTCATTTTTTTTATTTCATTGTTATTTTTTAGCATGGTTTCTGTATGGGAATGTATAAAATATTGACCCACAAGGTGAATGAATTGTTACAGTTTTTTTTGCAGATTTTTGTGGGTTTCGGTGATTTTAAACCATGTTACGGACTGTTAAGCTGACGTCGTTTTCAACACGGAAACTGCTTAAATTGTTAATACAGTGTAATTGTGAGATTTACTGGCTAATTTTTTTTTGGTGCTTCAAAGAACTGTTAGATATGAATTTTCCGTAAATTTGGAAGAAGCGACTTTTAGATGTCTTTTCTGGGTTTTTAGCTGCAGTTCGCACAGTTTCAGGTCTTAAAAATCCGGGTTTAGTTTTTTTTACTAACTGGAAATTTCTGAAAGGGGCCAATTTAAAAATTGAAGTTGATGAAATTTACCACATTTTAATTGTTTTTTAAGCTTTTATCGTTCGCACAGTTTCAGGTCTTAAAAATCCGTGTTCAGGTTTTTTCATTAACTGGAAATTTCTGCAAGGGTCCGTATTTAAATATTCTTAGTTTATAAAATTTACCACATTTTTAGCTACAGTTCACACAGTTTCAGGTCTCCAAAATCAGGGTTCAGTTTTTTTTACAAACTGGCAATTTCTGCAATATTTTGCAATGGTTGTGATATTGATGTGAGAGAATTTATCATCAATTGCGATAACCGCATCTACATCGATTGAATCCGTTATCCGGAAGTCAACAAAATGGCGGCTTTTTAATAATCGCAATTTCGTTTTTTTGCTTTTGACTCCGAAGTTGCGCGTTTTTTAGTAGTTGGAAGACTACTTTTAAAAGTTGGAGACAATAGTTTTTTTTACACTTTTGACATTACTAAAACTCTATATCTCTTACCGGTATTGAGATATACCGTTATTTAAAAAAAAAACATAACAAAAGCTATAATTGCCTATCTGGCAATCATTGGAGACCCGTATGGTGATATTCGTATCAAAATTGGAACAGTTGGTACAACTGTTTGAAGTCAAACTTTCCAATAAGATTTTTTAAAATTTGTTCCAATTGGATTTTGATGTATGGGAGTTTTATGTAGAATTATATCCTAAATAACTTTTGTTCTTGGACTTTTTTGATAAGATGCACCGTTTTTGAGGTATTCGCAAAAAACATTTTCATTCGTATGGGGGGTACCCCCCCTAATGGTCCATTTTTGCCCATTAACGAACTTAGCCTCGCATTTTACGAAAAACGGATCTGTGCAAAATTTCAAGTCTCTAGATCAATCCGTGCGCCCGCAATCCGCGCCACAGACGGACAGACAGACAGACAGACGGACAGACAGACAGACGGACAGACAGACGGACGGACATGCAAAATTCAATTTTTTTTATCATTCTAAACATACTGGTGTAATTCATTTTTGTGTGTGATAACGGGATCTTGGCGTTACAAACGGTAAGGCAAAGTTAATATACCCTTTGGTTTCACCATACGGGTATAAAAATCAGTTTTTTGCGATTCTCTCGAAAACTAATGGTTGTTTTGTGATTCAAAATATTTTTTACTTTTGTCTGCACAAGGGAAAAGATCCTTATTTAATCTTTTTAAAAATAATAAAATATTGACATGTTTTGGATTTTTTTTTGTATATATATATTTTTAAACACTTTTTTTCGATTTTTTTTAATCGATTTTTTTTAATCGATTTTTTTTAATCGATTTTTCTTAGTATTATTTCTGTTAATGTGTTATTTTAAGTATCGGGTCTTTCAACAAGGACATAACAATTTTGTATTTAAATACAACACAGAATAATTGAGATATCGGGCTGAAATTTATTCCAGGTGTAGTGGACATGTTACATTTAAGTATGAAATTCGATGTCGTTCATATGGCCACCGCGAGCACGTTTGCTGATTGATTCTTTGGTGCCATTTTCCACCACTCTTTCACACATATCGGCCGGAACGTTGGCAATTTCGCATTCGATATTGTTCCTGAGCTCCTCTCACGTTGTTGGCTTGTTGGCATAAACCAACGACTTAACATAACCCCATAAAAAGAAATCCAACGGCGTTAAATCGCATGAGCGAGGTGGCCATTCGACCGGACCATTTCTCGAGATTACACGATTGCGACCACTGACTCATAATTTCGGTAGTAAGTTTTAATAATTTCCAAACGTTGCTCGTTCGTGAACTTCACCATGATAAAAATGTAAACCTTGACTGACGCTTTAGCATTGCCAGATCATAAAAAAAGTTTTAGGGTGTGTTTTTATTAAAATACAAAATTCTTATGTCCTTGTTGAAAGACCCTAACTGCATTGTGTGTAAAGCATTTTGTAAACCTACCGATTTCAGCTTCTCATATGCAAATTTCTACTTTGCAATGAAAGTAACTTCCGCTTTTGAAGTTTGAAATTTAATTCAAAAAATTAAAATTTCTTTGGGAAATTTTCCAACAGTATTGAATGACTGAGGGTGAATTTCAAATTTAACCCTTAGCAAAGTTTTTTTTGTCTGCATACCGCAAAAAGGGGAAACTCCCCTAGTCTCCCCAAGGATTAAAAGATCTAAAGACATTTGAAAAAATATTCAAACCAGAAACGAAAAATTCGTTAACTGTTTATCTCGGATTTCTCGAGATTTCAATATCTTTTCTTCGCAAAGTTTATTCCCATGACCAATAGAAACATTTTTTTTACAAAAAAAATATAAAAGATAAAGAAGAAAAAAAAAATTATTTTACGATTTGACCAACTTGTCATCGAGTTTCCTTTTCTTTGTAAAACGGATGTAATTTAATTCCCTCTAAGTAAGCTATGTCCCTGATAGGAAACCGGAAGTTTGTTGGACGTTGAAGCTACCCTTGGCACAGTCATTTCATTGAATAATCCTAAATGTCAAATAAAACATTTTACTACTAGCCAAATGACATAAAACGTGGCATTGGTTTCACGGATTCGATTGAATTTTTTTTCACAATAATCGAAATATGTGGAGCCTGGGGGTGGGCAATGGTCGATTTAACACTTTTAACCCTCTGATGTCGTTGGCAGCCAAGTAAAAAGAAATACATATTCTATGAGAATTTCATGGACATTCATCTGGCCAATGGTGTTGCTTGTATAGGGCGACCATATTTTTCCGGGACAAAATGCGCGGGAGAAGAGGTGAAGGGGAGGTGGGGAGGAGGGGAGGAGGGGAGGAGGGGAGGAGGCGGTGGTTGGATGACGCAAACGGAACGAAACAACAAAATTTTATCGAAAATAAATCGTTATTTGGAAGAAATGTGCGCCGCAGCTGAAATTTTTAAACAGGATGCGGCGAAAAGACTGAAAGCAGACAGTTCCAAACGAAAATAAACTTAATTTTTCGCATTCTTTACGTTCTCAAAATAATTGCAATTGATTGAAAATTGTTGAAAAAATGCGGCGCACGCAAAAAAAAAATGTGATTTACAGCAAGCCATAGTCGAAGTAGAGCATTTTTTTGGCATATTTAGTGATCGTTTTTTCTAGCGTTTGAAAAATTTTAACAAGAAATTGAAAAATCTGGGACAGAAGTTTAGTTGCTTCGGGACAACGGGCCTAAATACTAGACAGTCCCGGCCATTCCGGGATGTACATATGTTCACCCTTTGCTTATATGGACTTCAAGTTGTTTAGCCCTTGGAATCCTTTTGACAACAATTTTTTACCACCCCTTCTGTAGACAGTTTTCTTGTGGACATTTTCTTTTCAATATTATCAGCACTTCAGAATGTTTGCTAGGGGTTGTTGTATGACGATTTGGATTTGTTATGGGGCGGTCATTCAATTTTTATGTACAATCAATAAATTTGTTATGGTTTTGTTAAATTCTGCTCACCAAAAAAGAACGCAAAGTGTCCTTGCACACAGATAGGGTATGGAATTTGGCAAAAAATGAGCTAAGTATTGTAGTTTATGTGCATATAACACTCATTTAAGTCGATGAAAATGATAAAAACGGGAAATATGTTTATTTTATGCTTTTCTGAGAGGGGTTATGAGGGACGTATGCGGAGGTATCCATTTCGATTTAACTAAAGTTTTATGAAATTTCATGGAGAACTTCAAAGGACAACGACTTGAAAATGTTGAATATTTCGGAGAGATTTGAATTCAAATAAAAATTGTTCACGAAATAAATATGTGGAATGCTCAATTTATGATAAAATGAAATGTCATAAATTCGGTTTTATGGTTTGTACAAGATACGACAAACATGATAATAGATTTTTGTTTTAAAAGCGGTTTTTGCTCGAGTTATTTAGGGGTTGTTTTAAAATTCGTCACACATTTAGGAGAGGGAAGGGACGGGGTAGTGTGATAGCGACACTAAATCTCATAGAAAAAATCGTCAAAAAATTTGACAAGGGAGGAGCCCCCCCCCCCCCCCCCCTAAATAAAATTTGTCGGATATTCATCATTTGTTGAAAATTCAACATAATTTTTGTTCAAATTGTGCACACTCTAATTTTTTTTGTTAAATTTTCACTCGATAATTAAGTGCAATAGGTGTAATTTCCAAGCAAAATACTGCATTAATTTTCAACAACAAAATGTTTAACAGTTGTTGAAAATTAATGCAGTCTTTTGTTGAAAATTCAGCACAGCATGCTTAAATTGCACCGCATATGTTGAATTTTTTCACTCAATAATTGTGTTACACCAGTTACACTCATTTATTGAGTGAAAGCTCAACAATTTTTTTTAAAAAGTGTATGGAATACTAAGGCTGGACCAAAACTGGTTGAAAAATACGTCTAACTTACAGGGAGACGGGGGTTTAGTGCGCGAAAATATGACCAAAATAAAAGATGCTTTGAGCAACGACCTTCTCTCGGACCATGCAAAAAAAAAATGGTGGTGGTTTTTATGGGCGATTCTTAGTACAATTTTTAATATTGCTCAAAGCATTTTTGCTGAAAAACCAATTGTTTTCATTAATTACTATTCTTGCAACGACCTTCTCTCGTTTTTTTCTTCCCATATAGCTCAGGTGCGAGTTTAATTTCTAAGCGATATGTCACACTGGCATCAGCTTTTGCAGCTGACTGATCCCGATATCAGTTGCACATGTAATCCAATGGCGCTTGGCACACTGATAAAAATGTGTCTGGGACACGCGGCTGACTTTTTTGAACTGACCTAAATGTAGCTGATATCAGGAATATGTCGGGTAGTTTCGAATGTCATTTTTGTTAGATTAAATACAATAAAATGATGATCTTCAATATTTTTTTCGTCTGGCGGTAATAATTGTCATCAGTAGCACAGTTTATTAAGATAGCAGGGTCACTCTCTAGGTTATAGCCTCTCTACTTCATATAATGTTGACTTTAAAATAAATACTAGTTGGGAAAATTCTTCTTCCGAGTCCAACATTTTGACGTTTGAGGTCAGCTGATCCCAGTTCAGTGTGCCACGTCAACTGATCGAATCAGTTCCTGCAGCTGCGCGACCTGATGTCGGGATCAGGCAGCTGCAGGAGCTGATTCGCCAGTGTGACATCTCGCTAAGAATTTAATTTTGAGTTAAAACAAAAATAAAATACATCAAAGCGAACTGCAAATATGGCAGAAAAAAAATTAAATAGCTCTTTTACATACCTGATTTAATTAATATCTTTCAAGTATCTACTTTTTGAAATCGAATTCTGTTGCCACAAAATCAACTTATTGTCAATTGTTGTCACAAAATCAAATTATTATCAATAAGGTTAAACCTATCAAATTTCCTTTATGAAATATTATAAATATTATACTCCTTCAGTACAGAGTGCAATTAATACTCCTTACAATTCCATAGTCTTCAATATTGAAATTACTTTTATGCTATTCTGAGAATCGTATCGATTACAGCGTTTATCCATTCACGATATTCACAAAAGTGTCGTTAAAGTGTCAGAGAACGTCTCGGAATTATAATGGAAGACATTTACGAGGCTTTTCTTTTCAATACTAACACTGATCAAGTTACGCTTTTCCAACGAAATTTTGTAACTCAAGTGGCAGTCGAGAAGTATTTCGCTCGAAATTTTCATGTTGGCAGCCACCTAAAACATGGAGTTTAGCCTACATTTACCTCCACATACTATTTGTTACAATTTTTTTTATGGGTAGAGGGGTGAAGTGGGTATTTAACCCCCGAAAACACCAGCGTCACAACTTCGGGAAAATGCTTACATTCGCAATATTTTCCAACCATTAGAATGTGTGCAACTGCTATTCTATGAAAATTGAGCTACAAAAAAAAAACATTTGAGGGAGACGGGATAGACTGTCGTAATTCAATGCTGTCAGTGGGTGCTCCTCTGGGGCTCCAATAAAGTCAATAAAGCGAACAGGCAGTAGTGCTCCAAAAATAACGAGGTTAATTATTGTGAATATCATTGCTGTTCCCTGTCACTAATACTCTTGGCCCGTGCTTGGTTTTCGTCAGTTTCCCAAAGGGGGTTAGCGTCAAATTCGGGGAGTTTACGATACGAATATATGGAAATTTCTGTATGGAACGTTGTTCGGAGATCATTACAGTCGTGAATGGCATGGAGAATGTGCGTCCATTACTGTAACTAAAATTTTATTGGGGCCCTTATCGCCCTTGTCTGATGATGATAACCTCTTGCAATTGACTGTGTTGTTTAATTGGTCGCTTTAGATGCGAGAAAATGCATTTTCCATGCCGGAAAATCAAATTGCATGCACAATTATCTGATGACGTTTATTTGATTGGCCCCTTTTCAGATGAAATTACTGGATTTGCATGACAATTGGAGACTTTAAATTTACATAGAATGATTGTAAATTGGGTGGGAAGATAATTTTCTGTGAGGTTATTTTGTATCTGTTTTGAAAAAAATCTGAATGTATTTAATAAGCTTCCGTTTAATGCTCTTTACGAGAAGAATCATATTTTGAACACATTTTTCTAAAATTACCCTCGGTGACATTTGAGTGACTTTTGTTATAGAAAAAAAATAAGAAATGTATGGTTATTGTATTAAATAAATTACCCTTTGAATTATACATCATTACCCAGTCTGCTATTTGGCTGACATAAAAATATCCCCAAAAGCCCCGTTGGATAACACTTTAATATTTCCTGATAGTTTACTTCCAAGAAAAAGTTTGGAGGTATTTTATTATCTGTTGGGAAAATTTTGTGGGCTTTTTGCCTAAAATTACCTTTTTAACAAAATAGGCTTGCGGTGCATTTTGACGGATAAACATAAGAAAAGCTACAATTGCCATATACTCTAGGCAGAACATTTTTTTATAAGGAATTGTCAAATTTTGCCCGTTCAAGAACTTAGCCTTGCCATTTACGAGAAACGCGTCTTTACAAAATTTCAAGTATTTAGCTCAATCCTTTCGAAAGCTATGGTGTTCACGGAAAGAGAGACGGAGAGATGGATAACCAAACAGGCAGACGGACTTCTGTTTAAAAAAAAATGCTTTCAGATATTTCATTAAAAATTACCCTCATTTGCATGACTCATCACTGTGTCTGATGGCAAAAAAAAAACAGACTCGAGATGAAATGTTTTTTTGTGATTTATCCAAAACTACCCTTATTAACAAATAAATGACCTTTGAGTTGGTATTTGTAAAAAAAACCAAGAAAAAATGTGTGGGTATTTTATACAAAATTACCTCCTTTCCATGACATTTCAATGTCTCTGTCTGATTAATTGAATTTTTTCTTCGTATATGTATATGCCTAAATGCGATTTTAGTTGAGGGCTTCTTTTACAGCTTATTATCATCCCCTCCCCCACCCCCCTATCTCTCGTTTTTCCCTTGCAACGACGTAGTTTTAATGTCAAAGGGTCATCGAGAGTCGATAATCCGTCAGCAAGTCATGTTGTTTTCAAGGACTTTACATTCAATAAATAACCATGGTATTGGAACGTGATATTTATTTGACAACGGAAGTTATTTATAGTATGGTCCGGTCAATTCAGTGGACATCAATGATTGCAATTAACCTTGCTGGGTATTTAGTTCGGATCGAAAAAACATACGAGAGGAAAAATTGGCATGGGGCGGTTTTATGAATTAAGGGTACAGTCCAAGGTCAGATTTTTCAACGCACATTTTGACAAGGATAATGCATGGGTAAATAAAGTTATTTTATCTCCGTCGGGTATAATTATTGTAGCTGGTCCTGTAATTATTATCAATTTTTTGTTCGTTTTCGGTGAAACTGTCAATTTTAGTGCCTATGATATTTTGTATTAATAATTGATTTTTAATTACTTCGGAAACTGGTTTTATTCATATTCAACGACGAAAGAGATTGTGTAAGAGTGGTTTCAGAACAAGAGCGTGGGCGATTTGAATTTAAAGAAATTTTCATTGGAAATTTGACTATTTAATGGCGAAAAGAAATGATTCATAGTTTAGAAAATAGTAGGTGGGTGGGGACGAAACAGTCGGACACCCCCTCATCCGTCCTTCATCCCCCTGCTTCCTTCTCAACTTGTCACACTTCGTCAGAAAACCTTTTCTGCAGAAACAGTTGCACGACAGTTACTTTGTAAAGACAGTCACAACGAAAACTGAACAAAAACTGTAACGTTGCTGTGACGTCGCAGTAACCAATTTGTAACCCCATATATTTTGCAACCTGAGTTGTGCGACCGTCGCATAATTAGTATGTTACCGTTTGTAGTTAATTGGGTTTGCACAGCATCCGGGAACACGATTGGGATTGTGGGCTCAAATTTTTTGCCGCTAAGGGGACCGAAATTGTTTAATGCGGCCCCTAGACTTACAATATTATTGACATGCCCCTAGAGGATGCAATATTATTGCACAATAACTCATTTTTCGTTTGATTCTTGAGCATTCAACATGTCCCTAAATGACATTGAAGCTAGTTGTGTAGCCATTGCACTGGCTGTGAACTTCAAAAAAAAAAAAGAGTTTATAAAAAAAGCGCAGATGGATGAAGGAGTGGTTAAAAAAAGATGTCAGTACACCCGTGAACATTTGTTGAATGACTTAAAAATAAGACATGGTTAGGTGTACTCTAAGCGATATTTCATACGATACTGAGCCAATATTGTGCAATATCGCCCTCAGACTATACAATAAAACCTTATTGTGCAATAAAAATCAAACCGATTTTGATTCCTTCAATATATTGCAAACCGTTCAATATTACCCCTAGACCGTCAATATATTGCACAATATTGAAATATTGCACAATAATATTGTACGTCTAGGGGCCACATAAGATCGAAATACTCTCAACCATAAAATCCGTTCCGTAGTTTTGAGAAAATCGTTCTTTTTTTGGACTTTGATCGCGTAAAGATGTCAGTAAAAGTTTTTTTTTCTCTCAAAATTCTTGTTGTTTCAACATATTTTAAGATAAATTCTTTGAAACACGGAATTAATCGTAACGGAAAATTGTTGCTGCGTTTGTCCTAAAATCATTTAAAGCTTACGTCGGTCATACTCTATAATAATCGGATATATTTAATGGTTGTCTCACAAAAGCCTTTATACTTCCGCTCCAGAAAAGACAACGTCGATGAATGCAAGCAACCTTCATTTTGAGTTGAATAGAATCTATCGGATCCATTAAAGGGCTTGAAATGATGGAAAGCTTTTGATTTGTAATCCGATTATATTCACTGGTCAATACTTGTATCTGGGTTGGCTTTCAAGAGTGGAATCTGAGAATGGGGTAAAGTTTTCCAATTTTCAACTTCCTCATTCTTACGGAAATCCTCTTCGCTATTTGTTAGCTTGAGTAATTGTTATCTGATACTAAAACTACTTGTAGATTAGTCCAGTTTATGTACATATATCTTATATGTAATTCATATTTCTAGATCTCATAGATAAATGTATCTTAGGCAATATTTACGCTTTGCCTGTGTATCAAATGTTTGAGTGCTCTCAAGTATAAAATGAAACTTCCTGCTACAGTAGAACGCGCTTAAATGCAACACGCGTAAATGCAAAACTCGTGTAATTGCACGCAAAATTGGTGCATGGAGGATTTTTAAGCATTTTTCATATAAATATACACGGATAAATGAAACACGCTTAATTGCAATACTTGCTTAAATGCAACCATTTTCACATCCGCAAAAGTATAAATTATATGAAATTTTACACGCTTAAATGCACATGTGCAAAAATGAAATGTAATTACACAAAAAAAAAGTGATTATTGTTATTTTTATTTGATAAAATGAATTCTTAATTAGGGTCTTTGTTTTTGTGTAGCCTTGTTGAATTTAAATGTTTATTACGGGAATATTAAAGTTGCATGTTTATCTTTTACTCGGATAATTGCACATTAATGTGCATTTATCCGTGCTTCCGTGCTACGTATAAATGCAAAACACGGATAAATGCACATAAAATTCTGCGAAATTCGATGTGCATTTAAGCGTGTTCTACTGTATTATTGTTACAATCCCACATACTGACTGACTGTCTTGTGATCGTCCGATATTCTTAACACTTTGTACAAATAGATACAAAAATGAACGATAGAAAAAAAAATTATTGAAAAATTGCAATTCGACACTGCCTAAAGTAATGTGTCAACAGAAAGGAAATTGTTTAAAAAATATTTGTACAAGCTTCGAACAATTGTTCGGAAAATCATCATAAAAGTCGAACTAAATTTCATCACTACATCCTCGATCTGAAAATTGCTTTTTCACATTATTTTCAATTGAATTGCAGTATTTACGAATGCACTTGCCAAACATATAGAAAATCAGAAATAAAAATGTCCCCATAGTGTTTGTGAAACTGGAATTTTCGCTGATATTTCATGGAATCAATGAGCGTTGAGATTGGAATTCAAGGAAATTGCATTGCAGTTAGAAAAAGAAAATCATGAATCTTTATGGTGCAATGTCGTGAAGTTATGATTTTCAGAAAAACATTTTAAAACCGCTGAACCGGAAATTTGTTCCAGGGATTTATAACAGGATGTTAATATTTTAAGGATTATTTATAGAGAAAGAATCTTTTAAGACTTGTTGTGGGATTTTAAAGTAGTAATAAATTTTCATGGCTGTTTGTTTTATAAAGTTTTTGGATTCAAAATTGTTTAAGAAATTGTTTAAGAAGCGTTTTTGGGAAAAATGGGTATAATAAGATTTAAAGGATATAAAATTTTCTACATTTTCTGCTTCAACAGTTTTTTGTATCTTTAATGGTTCTCAAGATATTTAAAAAAAATATTTTTTTTTACATATTTTTTCCGAAATTAAATATTCTAGAGGAAAGTTTTGTCTTGATAACAACTAGTATCCTTTTTTTGACGTCAGGTTGTGGGAAAGAGGAGAGAAGAGAAGAGAGATAGACAGAAAGAAAAAGAGAGAAGAGGAAAAAGAAAAAGAGAAGGAAATAGAGAGAGAGAGAAGAAAATAAAGAGAGAGAAGGAAAGAAAGAGAGAAAAGGAAAAAGAGAGAAAGAGAAGGAAAGAGAGAGACAGAAAGAAAGAGATATAGAAGGAGATAGAGATAGAGAAGGAGATAGAGAAGGAGATAGAGATAGAAATAGAGAAATAGAGAAAGAGAAAGAGAAAGAGATAGAGATAGAGATAGAGATAGAGATAGAGAGATAGAGAGATAGAGATAGAGATAGAGATAGAGATAGAGATAGAGATAGAGATAGAGATAGAGATAGAGATAGAGATAGAGATAGAGATAGAGATAGAGATAGAGATAGAGATAGAGATAGAGATAGAGATAGAGATAGAGATAGAGATAGAGATAGAGATAGAGATAGAGATAGAGATAGAGATAGAGATAGAGATAGAGATAGAGATAGAGATAGAGATAGAGATAGAGATAGAGATAGAGATAGAGATAGAGATAGAGATAGAGATAGAGATAGAGATAGAGATAGAGATAGAGATAGAGATAGAGATAGAGATAGAGATAGAGATAGAGATAGAGATAGAGATAGAGATAGAGATAGAGATAGAGATAGAGATAGAGATAGAGATAGAGATAGAGATAGAGATAGAGATAGAGATAGAGATAGAGATAGAGATAGAGATAGAGATAGAGATAGAGATAGAGATAGAGATAGAGATAGAGATAGAGATAGAGAGATAGAGAGATAGAGATAGAGATAGAGATAGAGATAGAGATAGAGATAGAGATAGAGATAGAGATAGAGATAGAGATAGAGATAGAGATAGAGATAGAGATAGAGATAGAGATAGAGATAGAGATAGAGATAGAGATAGAGATAGAGATAGAGATAGAGATAGAGATAGAGATAGAGATAGAGATAGAGATAGAGATAGAGATAGAGATAGAGATAGAGATAGAGATAGAGATAGAGATAGAGATAGAGATAGAGATAGAGATAGAGATAGAGATAGAGATAGAGATAGAGATAGAGATAGAGATAGAGATAGAGATAGAGATAGAGATAGAGATAGAGATAGAGATAGAGATAGAGATAGAGATAGAGATAGAGATAGAGATAGAGATAGAGATAGAGATAGAGATAGAGATAGAGATAGAGATAAAAATAAAGATAGAGATAGAGATAGAGATAGAGATAGAGATAGAGATAGAGATAGAGATAGAGATAGAGATAGAGATAGAGATAGAGATAGAGATAGAGATAGAGATAGAGATAGAGATAGAGATAGAGATAGAGATAGAGATAGAGATAGAGATAGAGATAGAGATAGAGATAGAGATAGAGATAGAGATAGAGATAGAGATAGAGATAGAGATAGAGATAGAGATAGAGATAGAGATAGAGATAGAGATAGAGATAGAGATAGAGATAGAGATAGAGATAGAGATAGAGATAGAGATAGAGATAGAGATAGAGATAGAGATAGAGATAGAGATAGAGATAGAGATAGAGATAGAGATAGAGATAGAGATAGAGATAGAGATAGAGATAGAGATAGAGATAGAGATAGAGATAGAGATAGAGATAGAGATAGAGATAGAGATAGAGATAGAGATAGAGATAGAGATAGAGATAGAGATAGAGATAGAGATAGAGATAGAGATAGAGATAGAGATAGAGATAGAGATAGAGATAGAGATAGAGATAGAGATAGAGATAGAGATAGAGAAGGAGATAGAGATAGAGAAGGAAAGAGAGAGAAGGTAAGAGAGAGAGAGAGAAGGAATAAGAGAGAGAGAGAGAGAAGGAACAAGAGAGAGAGAAGGAAAGAGAGAGAGAGAAGGAAAGAGAGAGAGAGAGAAGGAAAGAGAGAGAGAGAGAGAGAGACAAGGACAAAGAGAGGAGAGGGACTGAGAAAGGCGAGAGTAACAGTTCGAGAGAGTAAAAGGTAGAGAAGCTAGCACAACTTTGCTATTTCGAACTCTTCTACGTACCATGAATCTAGAATTTTTTACGTTGTCCGCTGTTATATGGTATACTTATACCTAACAAATGTTGCAATCGCTCAAATGTTTATGTAACAACGGTCTATTAACAAGACCGGTGGTTTGCGAACTTTATTTTCTCGCGAGGCCGTCTGCGTTATACATTTATTATAATACCTCACAAGAAAAATGCGCCCATAAAAAAAAAAACGACTTGAAATTAAAATTCCATCAAAAAAATGTGCCGTAGGTGAAAAATTTCAATTGACGATGGGGTTTACGTTTCATTCGTTTTTCAGTAGAACCGTAACTTTTTCTGTTTAGAAAGATTGAAAAGCAAAATAGGAAAAAATCGCAAAAATCTTGACGAAGAGCCGGGGGTTCGAAATGCAAAAAAATAATCGTGACGTTTTGTATGGGCAGCCCCTTTCATAAGGTTTATAAGAACCAATTTTCCAGTAATTTTAGAAAACGCAATTATTTTTCTGCCACCAGAAACAATTTTCATGATTTTTTTCCCTGCAATCAAAATCCAAATTAAGTTCAGATGCCATTCGATTGATTTTGATTTTGACGTTGTCGATTGGACACCTTTACAAGTACCATTAGAATTCAAAAATCTAACCTTTTGATGCTTAATACTCTTTCATCATTGAATCAATAACTAAATGAACGCTGCATCCGTTGAAAATTGCAAAAATTCTTGTTCACCATCTGCTAATGCCTTCTGCCATGAAAAAGAAGAAGTCGAAACGACGAATTCCTGTAGCATATGTAAAAGATTAAGATCAATGCATGATGTTAAGAAAAATAAAACAAATTTCCGTTTGCATAGTTGCGAACTTTATTTCAGTTCAAGAAACTGTTCTCAACTCCCGCTTCCGTCGTATCGAATCCGTGTATCATTAGAGGAAGTGTGATAGTCACAAAAGAAACAAACATACGGTGCACGTGCACATGTTGCAAAAATCATTGGAAAACTTTCTTTTATGTTCTTAGATGTTCTTGCAGATTTCTGCTTTTGTTTTTTCATTTGAATTTTTGATTTTGGTTCAGAAGTTTGATATAAAACAGACGCTTAATTCAAACGATTTGTATGACATCTGAGACGACTGTTCGTTGAATGACAAATCATTTCAAATTGATTTAATGACGGGAAATTTATGAAAAACTTTACGAACCAGAAGTCAAAAGATAGTTTTTTTGTTCATTGTATTGATGTACAAGACATGATTTTTGGATGATTGAAGAGGTTTTGGTTTTGACAATTTGACGATTGATCGGAACAATCAGCGTATGCTGTTCATTTGAAGGAGTAAAGTTAATAAAAACGCTTTGTAGATCAATTAATTTTAAATCTAAATGCGTAAACGTTATATTATAAATATTTACGTTTAATATGTTTGGAGCTTTTATTATTCAAGATTCAACATTTTTCACATACGAATATTCTAATGATAGACCCTGATTTTCACTAGAAGTTTTTGAGGTTTTTTCATAAATTTCATAAGAAGAAATATAATAATGTAAATCCTTTCAGAGAGTCAGCAGAAAATCGGAAAAAGGGTGTGATAGATTTGAGTATGTAAAAAACCGATAATTTTATAATAGTAAAAAAAGAATCAGTTCACAGTGCGGAAGCGGGGGACTTACTTTTAGTGGGAAAAAATTTCCTTTTTGGGGCAACTAATCTGTTAATGAAAAGCGGATTGCGTTTGCTGTGCCGCGTCAATAGTAAGCGGGCAAGGGGGAAAAAAGTTAGGAGGGAAGGAGAGTAACGGAGGTCTCCTAAGCAAAAATCGTAAAAAACCGCGACAAATTGGGGTGGTTTTCTAAAGGGCAAAAATTAGGTAAACGTATTTTACGGACAGCCCCTATAAGGAGATAGACAAACGGATAGGCAAATAAGCCAACAATCTTATTATTATAATTATAATCAAAGTATTTGGAAATCCAAAATTTACGTCATTATTCATGACCTGCGATCGCAGACGGAGTAGAAAATTACTTTGGAAAGTGAAATGTCAAGAAATTTATTTAGAACAAACAATTTTCCTGTCACTTTTTGCTCTCAATTCAATGGCGCTTGCCAGTGGTGTGCGGTTTAAGGCGTGTAAGGTGTCAGAACACATTAAATTTCCCATAATAACGAGAAATTCCGGATAATCCGGTAATTTTTACATTCCTCTGATATAGAGCGAAAGTATTGTATTCATGCCGGAGACCGACTCGAGAACGGAGGAAACTCTCTGATCAATACGAAAGCCGTTTTAGGCTAAATTATGAGGATGTTCGTACATCTGTATGTTGGCCTTTCTATCTCTTGATCTGTCGATCTTTCTGACTTTCGGTCTTTCAGTCTTTCAGTCTGTCTGTTTTTCGGTCTGTCAGTTTGTCGGCCTGTGGGTCTGTCAGTCTGTCGGTTTGTCTGTCTGTCAGTCTATCTGTTTGTCGGTCTGTCTCTCTACCCGTTTTTTGTATCTTAAATAACTCGAGAAGGAGTTGAGCTAGCGACTTGATTTTTTTTTATAAATAAGAGAAATAACGGTGGCTATAACGGGTACTTCTCATACAATTTAAAAGAAAATACCATTCTCGAAACCTATGCGCTTTTGGGAAAAAATGAATATAATGAAATTTAAATGATATAAAATTTTCTACATTTTTCTCTTTAATGATTTTTTGTATCAATTCTCTAACAATTCTCAAGATATTTGAAAAAAATCTGTATTTTAAAAATATCTTGGAAACTATGGGCTTTTGAAAAAAATGCGTATAGGCAAATTCAAAGCAAATAAAATTTCCTGCATTTTTTCCTTTAGCGGTTTTTACGTATCTTTCACGGTTTTAAAGATACTTAAAAAAACTATTATTTTTCACATGTTTTTCCGAAACTAAATATTGCAGAGGAAAGTTTTGCGGTAATCACAACTGATATTTTTTTTTTGGTTAAGTTATTAATAAACTGTGTTTTCGTTTTTTTAAAAGGAACGAAAATGCCTTTTATGTAACTTAAAAAATGTACTTTAAAAAAAAAAATGGGTGTAAAAACAGTCTCTATCAGTTTGCAGTATCTTTAGAAAATTCTGCGCACCCCCAAGGATTTTGGCATCGCACGCCACTGGTGTTTGCAAGCGAACCGTTTAAATTCAACTCTCTGATGTAACTCCTTACAAATTAATTACTTTGAAAAGGTCCATTTCTTCTTATCAAATGACCGTTGGTTTACGATTTTAAAGTTTCCAATTTCGTTTAAACCACATTCATATGTAGGTCGATTGGGTAACAGAATCTCACATAATATCTGATAATTAATTGTTAATCAATGAAACTAAAGTTCGTTTCGTATCAAAACCGAAAACAAGTCACCCAAATTAAATAATCCCATTGCAAAAATTGCAAAATTGAGCCAATAATAATAAACACATGCGACTATCCGATCACTGATTATTGCCCACCTTTAATATCAGTGATAATAAAATATTTCAACATTTTCACAGAGCGCAGCAAGGTGGTTAATTATATCAGCAGTTGTGAAAATAACCAAACAGTAAATTGTAAACAAGTAAATATTTACACATTGCAACAATATCATCGGTTAATTGCACCTCATAGGCCGGGTAAATGTGGAAAAATGTCTCCTATTCCAGTTTTAAAATGGATCCATTTGCAAACCCCCGGTTTTAAACAAACCACTTTTCTATCATACGAGCATCTGTCAGTTTGCTATACGCCTCGCTTGTAGGTTCAATGAATGCCAGACTCTATTCGGTTATCAGTCCCCATTGCAAAATTAATAATAAACAATATTTTATTATTTTTATGCGAGTCAATATTTATTTAATTTTTTTTTCCATATAGCTATTAAAGTGTAATCCAACGCAATTTATATATAAAAATCAAGCGAATGGGGGCTTCTTTTGCTCGTCGCCATTAATGTGTCGCTTCCTGTCCTGAATCTGTCAGATATACCCTCATCCGAGGTTAATGATTGTTGGAAGTTAGATACATATTTTTTTTTGCGGGCAACACCGAGTTAAAGAGCACAAACTCAGAGACAATCTGTTGAATTAATGGAACAATGCTTTCTGGATTAAAAAAAATAAATTGTCATGCCCTTGGCTTTTGGCTCCGTTCGGCTTTTAGTTGATGTCTTTGTAGTAAGAATATATCTTTGAGATTAGAAATTTGCTTCGTTGTATCGTCTAAGAAGATATGTCGCTTCTGGTTTTGTGGGGTGTATCTCTCCTCTTTAACGATAATAAATCATGTACTTTTGACTGCATTCTACTAGATCTTCATTCATGTCTCTTTAAGTTGATTAAAAGATTTTCCATGACTGGAAACTTGTTTTTCTTTAAAATTAAATTGTTGTCGGAAGTGGAATTAGTCATTGATGTGTTAATTTCAGATAGTATTTATCTAAAAGATAAATATTTGTCGCATCAGCCGAAATTTTTCGATAAAAAAATAATCGAAGTCTTTGATAAACACGATTGTGGTTGCAATCTTTGGTTAGGCGTTCAAAATACCCACAAAAATGGGAAAATTTGTAGTAACGAATCCTTAAAAGCTCGGAATGTGTATTAATGTCGTAGAAAGCTTTTCTAAAATTTTGGTACACATTAGGGCTGTTGAGAAGAACCGGGTACTCGGGTATTAACTTTCAGGAACCGGTTCCGAGTCCAGGAATCGAGAACTGTTCGAGAGTCAATTCCGAGTAAAAAAAATCTCTTTTCTTTTATTTTTGTTTGAAGAGAATTCTCTCTTTTTACTTTCCTCTTCTATAGCAGTATTCATGATGGAGATAGATTCGAGAACCGAGGCAGATAGAACGTTTCTGATCAGTACGAAATCCGTTTCAGTCACAATTATGAAAATGTCCGTGCATCTGTCTGTCGGTCTGTCGGTCTGTCCCGTTGTACGTATCTTAAAAAACTCCAGAATGCGTTGAGCTAGCGACTTGAAATTTTTTAAAAATGAGTTTTACAAAAATCGTAGTTTTCTATCAAATTTTGCGAAAAAACATTTTTTTTTGTGAAAACTCAGTTTTTTGAAAATTTTAAGCAATCTATGAAAAAAATGCATATGAAAAAAATGCATTTTACAAAACTTATAGGAAATAAACTTTTCTACATTTTTTGATGTAACGGTTTATATGTATCTCTAACGGTTCTCAACATATTTAAAAAAAAAGTTTTTTCAAAATTTCTCGGTTTTTTTGAAAAAATTTCAAAAACTATGCGCTTTTATGAAAAAATTCATATAACCAAATTCGAAGGAAATACAATTTCTTGCAATTTCTCCTTTAACAGTTTTTACGTATCTTTAACGGTTCTCAAGATATTTGAATAAAATATTTTTTTACATACTTTTGGACCTTCTCACTCCCTTTTGGACCTTCCCGCTTTTTCGTAATTTTTCTTCCTCACACTACCGCTGTCCACCCTCCCTCCTCCTTCAAAATAAACATTTTATAACATTTATGGAGAGCCCTTATGCTAATTTTGGAGTTGGACAAAGTTATTCGTTGGACAAATTTTGGAGTTACGTCTCGATTGTGCCTTGCAACGTCTGTCTGTTTGTTCGGCATTGTCTCGAAAACCTTTAGGATGCGATTTTTAGTTTCGATGGGCTAGTCATAGGAGTAAAGTCTTCATCCTTCTTACCCCCTTTCCTGCTATCTTCTGAACGATAATAGCCTTTTTGATTCGAAACTCACTTTGGGACATCTCGGTCGTCAGAGAAGATTTTCGCCAACTAAAGTCACCTTCACCCCTTTCCTGGAAAAGCCCTCAACTGCTATTTGTGGGACTTCCGATGGGACTTTCGATGGGATATTGATGCGGTTTTCAGTTTGGGACGACTTGATCTGCACATTTTTTTGTTTGGTCTTTCGCCAAAAAAGTTTAAAAAAGTTTTTTTTCTATCAAAAAATTTAAGTTTTAAAAAAAAAACTAAGATTGAAATTATAAATTGATAATAAACTGTGTTCAAATTTGATATCAATGTTGCAACAAACATCTAATATTCAAATTAAATCTAAAAGTAGAATCACTAGATTATGATGCATACAAAAACGGATGATATTGACATTTTATAACTTTTCCCATCAATTTAAAATTGAAATATGAATGTCAGATGGCTCTTCTAGCCCTGAGTAAATACGAATGTAATGCCACTGGTTGCATTTTGGGTCAAATTTGCATTCAAAACTGCATCCGTGCGCATCGTCAGCCAAAAATTGTTCTCTATTTCCATTAATATAAAATTTCAATGAAGTTTATTTGTATTATTTTTGAAATTTCACTAAAATTGAATGATACTATTTACCATTAAAACATGGTGCGTTGGCATTCGCTAATAAAATTTTGGTTGCTCAATGGATTTTTGCATATTTTATGGATTTTATGCAAATGCCATCAATAAATTTTGTACAAAGTTCGGAGAACTGTGGTGGGACATATTCGATATTTTCCTCAATCAATGGTTTTTTTTTGTTTTTGGAGAATCAAATTAAAATTAGAATAGTAATAAAAATTGTTATTCCTGATATTTCCAATTCGACACCGGAAATTTAAAACGTAGTCAGAAAAAAAATCATCTTAGCGTTTGTTGCAGGTAAAGTTTTAAAAAAAAAACTCAAACTAATTTCAGATGACACTCACGTCTCAGTGTCGCAGGTTGTTGTCGGGTCGGAATCATTGAAATTCATATTGTCACCTCATGAGTGATCGCAGGTCGACTGCACCCGACGAACTTTTTCCCGTCTGAACGTCTATTTGTCTGACTGTTTGTCTTTGAGACTAGACTTTTCAGCACATTCCATTCCTTTTAATTTTTTCGAAGTGACCTCGCTTGGTGAATGGCTTGGATATCCGTCCGTATGTAGTTCGCATACGACCTATAATACAACAAGGAACTATATATACTAGCTTTCCATAACTTCAAACAATGGAAGCCAGTTTGTATGCATCACCGATCACAACTTTGAGGGTTGTTTCTGTTCCCTGCCAACTTCATTTTGTGTCTACGTAGGTCTACTGTGGTCTTTACGTAGTCCGTGAGTAAATAAATTAATGCCACGATGTGCTTGGGATTTATTAAGCAGCCAACATCCAACCATGGACCTACAGCAGTTATCTAGCCTGGAATATACGGCATCTATCTATACGGAATCTACCACGGAATTGTAAATTAGTAAATAGTCTTTTTGATGTTTTGTTAGGTCGGATTTGTAAACAGACTCTGGATTCTATGCGTTGATTTGATGGAGCTGGTGCGGGGTTTTCAAAGGAATTTACATTTGCGGTCTCGCTTACCATACATTTGAAGGTAATCGATACAGCATCCCGCCTTCCACTATTCGTCTTGCGTCCTTCCAATTTGTTGGGGATTCATCTATTTATTCACGTTTTTGTTGTGGCAAAGTCGCGGTTTTCTATTTGAAGTCATTTACGTCCCCGCAATCATCGCGTTACGTTCTTATATCGTCAGTAGTTTCTCTTTGTTGTTCAATATGGACTTGAAATTCCTATGAGATTTTGGTGTTTAGTTTCTTATTGTATTGAATTTTGTGGTGATCCATTCTAGTGCGACATCCCAGTGTTAAATCGATATGAATTTTTAAGAGTCACCTCTAGACTATGGGACGCCATGTTTGTAAGTTTTAAGCAATTATTCGTATGAAATTAATATTTAGCTTAAAAATTAACCTTAATAGTATTTTAGAAATTATAGCAAAAATTGGACAAATTTTTAAGCCCTAAGTACAATGCAAGCGGTAAGCGACAGGCAAACTTTTGGCACTAGCGCTGCGCGATAGTGCTTTACCCTTGGGGCACCATAAACGCAACCAAGCCGCAACTTTGGACGCTTCGCACTGTCACTTGGAGCACCATGAACGCAACCAAGCCGCAACTAAGGACGCTTCGAACTGTCACGCAACGCAGTTCAGGAGCGGTTGAGCACAATAGAAGCGTCGTTTGTTGCGTTGTGAGGTGTGAGGCAAACAAGGAAAAATTAAAAGTGAACTAAAGTAGAAAAATATATAAAATATGGATAATTTTCCATTTCCCCAACCCCACTTTATGAACTGTCAACGCAGACTTGTTGCGTTAAAGTTCAAAGTTTGGCAACTTCTCCGTCGATTGTTGCGTTCAATGCGTTCACTGTGCTCACTCAAAAGCATTTCTGTGAAATAAACTCGTGAGTGACATTTGGATGCGTGATGGTTGCGGCTTGGGTGCGTTCATTGTGCTCCAAAGGTCAAGATAGTGAAACGATCGCAGCAGATTTGCCGTCGTCTCTAACTTCGAACCGAAGTAAAAATCTACCTCTATGGGTAGAGTAACCATACGTCTTTAAATTGCCGGACAGGTCTCCTGGGAACTAAACTTTTGTCCATTTGGATTAAACAGTCTAGTGTGATAAATTATCAAACACTAGAAATACGTTGACTAAATATTTAAAAAAACACTCGATTTAAGTTGAGGGTTGCTGTATCTTATATTCTTTCCCCTGCGGCGAATTGTTTCAACGATCTCCCAAACAGGACACCCATATTTCAGAACTTTTGGCCTGCAGATCATTACTCTTTCTTGGTATTTTTACCATTTCAGTTGCGATGATTTATGGAATGTAAAGAGTGTGAAAAATTCGCACTTCCGTTCCGAATTTTGAACTCGTGATCAGCAACCTCAGAAACCTCCGAAGCAAACATTTAAGCCTTATAACTGCCAGGATTTGTGTTAAAATCATTGTTAAAGAAAACAAACTTCTATTCATCACTCGTTTATTCCCATAAGACTGGAATTCCGCAAAACCCCGCCCTAGCGGGAACTTACGTAATAGAGGAACCACACTATGAAAATTTTAGGCTGTTTTCTCAAGGGATTCAGGACGGGTGTTGGATTAGTCAGTCAAGGTTATTTTGAATCTGATGTTAAAATCTCAAAATTCGAAATGGAAAGCCCTGTAAGGATAACACAAATGTCCCTTGTTAAATTTTTCTTCGGAAAAACTGACATTAGACGGTTTTCGGGGTAGTTGATTACGAATCTGGTGTTAGAGATTCAAAATTCGAAACTGAGTGTCCTGTAAGGGTAACACAAATATCATTTTTCCCATTTATCCGCGTAATGGAAGTCCTGAAATGAAAAAGTTTTTTTTTTCTAACTCATGCAATAAACTATAACGCGGCACCGACGGATATGTAAGCTATGATTATATATACGTGAAGGTTGCTCAATAATTTTCATAAATATTGTGCAAGAAAAATTTCCAATAAATTGCGCAAGCTTTCTTGTGTTACGGAATATGTGAGAGCATTGTTTTATCGGATCTAATTGAATATTTAATAACTTTTAAGAGCTTTTTAACTTACACGTTAATAGCTATTAGCAAAAAGCCTTTATCTGCGTCAAAAAAATCGTTTATAAAATACATATATCGAAATTTTAACACGAGTTGTTTCAAATTTTTATTTCTAAATTTTTTACAGTAGTTAATTATTCTCTATCGAATACAGTCGACTTTTGAAGTTGTTTGAAAATGAATTTTCCGGAATTTTCTTATTTGCAATTTTTGTTAATCATATATTTTGGATCAATCGAAGCGAAAATTTATAATGGAGTTTGTCCAATAATGACAAAGCGAAACACAACAACAGACCGCGGACGAGGTCTTGGTTGGATCCTTTCATATATTTTGCCCATAGAGGAGGAAATTGAAAGTATTTTGAAAATTCGTGGCCTGAATACTGTCGAAAAATCAGCATTATCATGTCTAGAATTCGAAATTGATACTATCACACCTAAAATTAGAATAATTTGCATTGATCCTGACAAATACTTCCCGTGGTGCGAAAATTTTAAGCCAATTAAAAGCGCGGGTTGGCTGAATGAATTGATTTCGTGGGACCAAATGCAACCGCAACTTGTTAATACAAATCAAAAAAATTTGTTTATAATTTGGGGATGTAAAAATATTTCCGCCACTCAACATGCAGAGGGCGCCATGATCCTGGCAAAGAATTCAAATGGAATTATTGACTGGAATGATGGATTCCAATCACTGCGTAATGTTTCTAAAAATATTGATGTCCAGGATTTCATTAATTACACCGAAAATATCCGATTGAGTGGAAATTACACGCATTGTGTTGAAGTTTGTAAAAACGAAGATTTCAAGTGTGGAGTGGAAGAGGTGAAAAAGCCACAAAAAGGAAAAGGAAAAAAACATCGAAATGTTAAAATGGATGGAAATTGGTCAATTTTTACATTTATAATAGCTGTTGTTGGAGCTTTTCTTATACTATGTCATGTAACAGTAAATCAGTGTTACGCTTCGAGTGATGTTCTTTAGATGTTAATGTTTTGTTTTTTGATTTGAAAATTAAATAAAAATTTTATTGTGAACGGCAGAATTTCTTATATTGTAGCCCCATATTTGTGCACTTCACACAAAAAAAAAACATATAGGAGCCGTTCCACAAAAATCGCATACTCCTGTCCCATATTTACGGGACCAAACGGCATAGTGGCCAAATATGGGACTCATTCCTATAAAACAGTTTTAACTGCTCTCAACTTTTTTTTAAGACACATTCCAATACGAAATTGTATTCTTTGTTTTGTGTAATCATTCCTAAAATTATGGGAGGGATTACTGTATATGTTAGACGTGTTAGGTACTTGGCACACCGAATGCGAATTCGCCCCGCATAGCGGAAAAGTTCAAACTTATCAAGCCATCTTATATCGTATGTTATCTACATGAGCTCTAATTTTTCAGAGACTGCAATTTTACGGAGACCGCATTGTTACGTAATACAAAATTAGAGCTACTGTAGATGACATATGACATAAGATCGCGTGGTAAACTTGAACTATTTCGCAATGCGGTGCGAATTTGCATTCGGTGTGCCAAGTGCCTTACGACAAAAAATTGGGGACCATTCTTTTTGTAAGGGACTCAATCGTAAAATGAAAGGAATGAATCATACAAATCGTTATGATGTCTTCATTGATTATTGGACTCTCTCCTAAATATATGCCCGACATTTTCATTTGAAATAGGATTCGTTCCTATAATTATAGCATCAAGTCTTATCCGGATAGGATTGAATACTTCTTTTTATTGGTTTCTGTCCAATCTAAAGTGGACAGACAAAAATTCGAGTTATCGAATATATGAGAGAGGGAATTAGGGAATTCCGAGGAGTTTGAAAATATTCGAGATATCAAACCGCTCGAGTAATGAAATGCCCTGTAGTTAAAAAATTTCTCCGACCCAAGTGTGCGGTATTAGGCAGGTCCAAACTGTATAAACCACGAGTTCGCGAATTATAATCGAAAACAAAATTTGGTTTAAATTAGAATATTCTCTGTATCCTATTTGCATAGGAATGAGTCCGTCAACATTTACGATTTGTTCAAATTTTATTTTTAGGACTGAGTCCTACATAATATTGGAGTCATTTCTAAAAATAATGGGAAGGATTTCATTCCATCATATAGCATTGTTTCCTACTCAGCATAAAAAAAAACATAACATAAAGCTTTCCAATTTATTGTGTATCGGAGTGAATTAAAATTTTATTTTATATTAATTTATTTTTAATTTGTGAATTAGAAACATTTGTGAATTAGTTTTATATTTCGATAATAGGTCTCCCGATATCTCGATATACAGTGGGTATTTTTTTTAGTCCTATGAAAGGGTGTGTTTTAGAAAATTATATAAAATACAATTACTGAACTCATTTTTAATAAATTTCACGCATTTGATAAAATTTAGAGACCCCAATTTACTGTAAAATACAATGAAAAAGAATTATTCGCCATTTAATAAAATGTTGTGAATGAAAATAGACAAAAAAGTCCCTAAGGTTCCGGTAATAGAACAATTTACCATATTTAGTGTTTATTGAATACTTGATATTATAATTTAAGTTCATGTTATTAGGGAAATAAAATTTATAATAATTGAAAAGAAAATTTCTATTATTATCAAAATTTACTTTTTATTGGATGTGACTAAAAGCCTTTTTGACGTTTAGCTTAACTCTTTCGTGCACGACTTTTTCACTGCAGTTAGAAAAACAATTTTTTTGTCGGTTGTTGTTTAGTCCTAGAGAGGCACCATTCAAATTTTGAATTTTCACTTTTCAACTGTTACATAAAGTTGCTTATAAGCAACATCGGGCTTCAAAGAGTTAAGGTTTTTTTTTGTGTAATTTTAATGTGAACTTGACTGTAATGAAATAAAGTTCTCTAGGGTTTTTTGAGTGTCTATTTCTAAATTTCATAGTACTTATTTGGCACTCGCGATCGCAGGTCACTTAAAAAGTTCCTCAACATGAACTTTACGCTTTGCATTTTCTTAATATTTTTGATAATATTATTTGGAACAGTTGAAATGAAAATTTACAATGGCGTATGTCCAGCTTTGAATAACAAAAGCAAGATATTACGCACGGAATCAACAGCTGGCTGGAAATTGTTATATGCTTTGCCAGTAAATGAAGAAATTCGTACTATTCTGAAAATTCCTGGCATAAATACTGTTGAAAAGAACACCTCATCATGTTTAGAATTTCAATTGGATGAAGAAACATCTAAAGTGCGAATATACTGTAACGATCTGGAAAATGTTTTTGTATGGTGTCAAAATTTTGAGCCGTTTGACATCTCAGTTTGGACAAATACATCATTGGTATGGGATGAAATGCAGCCACAAGTAATTTATTCAAATTTTAATAATTTGGTTGTTATTTGGGGATGCAAAAATATTTCTGCAACAGAACACGCGGAGGGCGCTTTCTTTTTGTCGCTCGGATCAAATGGTATAATTCCTTGGAGAAAAGGTTTTCAATTGCTGCGTAACATTTCTAAGAATATTAGAATTAAGGATTTTATTAATTTCACCGAGGAGTTGAAATTTATAGATAATTTTACTTACTGCAACGAGATTTGTAAAAAACCGGATTTTAAATGTGGATTAAGGGAGGATAAACAAACAGTAAACAAGCAAATCAGTAGTGAAGTTTTTAAATATATATTTGCGGTTATTGGAGTTTTGTTATTTATGTGTCACATAATAAAAAATCAATTTTATGGTTAAATTATGCAATCAGCGAACGGATATGATAGACTATGATAGGCAGTGTTCGGAAAGGTATACTCACGAGCGCCCGCTCGTAAAACGCACACGCTTCGTGTCTGATGTTCGAAAGTTTTAACCAAAAACTCACGCTCATGAGCACGTGAGTATAAAGATGCATTTCCGAACCTTGTCTATGGTGGTATTAAACCGTTTGTATGCTTGTTGCAACCACACAATGGGTTGTCGAAAACATTATTTTGTGCTTTTGTGTAAGAAATGCTTTTTGGAATACTTTCGAAAAAAAGAATTTAAACAATTGTAAAAATATGCGATTTGTCGCAAAGTGAGCTCTCAAAAGAAAAAAATATTAAAAAACATTTTTTAAAAATAATTTTTTCAACTATCGGAAATTTCCAAATAAATTTAAGAAATTTTTATCAGTTAGATTTTTTTTTCTGATTTTTAATTTCTTATACGTAGTATAATAAAGTATTGTACGTTATACGTAGTATAATAAAGTAATTTTCGACCTCTTAATTTTGTCTAAAAATCATTTCCCGAGCACTGCAGAGTCGATTTGAGCATTATTACAAAAGTGTCTTTCTGTCTGTTAGTCTGTCAGTTTGTTAGTCTGTTAGTCTCTCAGTCTGTATACAAGATTTCTGTTTACAAGAGACGATCCTATCATCTATTGGTAAAAATTCATTAACTGGAAGTAATTAAAAATAGCGACTTTTTAAAAATCGCAGTTTTTTTTTTGCTATTTCCTTTGAAACTTTGCATTTTGAGTAGTCTTATGTATGACCAAAGTTGAAGACCGGACAATTTCCTACACTTTTGTCTGTTAGTAGAACTCGATATCTCAAACACATATCGAGATATACTGTTAAAAAAAATCAGTTTTTTGCGTTTCTTTCGAAAACTAATAGGTTTTTGGTGGGTTATTGTATAAGGTGAAATGAAGAGAATAACATTTGCCATAATTTTTTTTCTTACTGTTATCCGTTATCTTGTACTAACGGTAAAAGATATATCTTCAGGTATCTTCATTAAAAGTAAAAAAAATTGATTTTTGCGAATTGCTTGCAAACTAACGATTTTGCGAAAAAATGGTCAAAGCAAAAATTAAAGATGCTAAAATTCCCTACATTTTTGCCTTTTATTGTAAATCCATATCTTTTACTGTTATCGAGATATTTCAGATTTTGCAAAATCAAACTTCATATTTTTATTTAAACTAATATTTTATTAATCGGTTTATAGTGTAAATTGTGCACAAACGTAGATTTTGTATAAGAAAGTCATCAGCTGTTCACATCAGATATTTTATTATATAATTTAGGTACAAACCATATGTAATATTTAATTTATATGTTAATAATTTAATTTGAAAATAAATGTTCGGATTGAAATGTCATTTTATAAATTGGTTTAATTTCGAATGTATTTTTAAAATTTCGGATAATTTTTTTTTGTTTGTTTTCAAAGCATATTTTTAACACCCAATTAGTTCTCATCTTTACATCAATAAAATAAGGATAATACGTTTGACCAAACGTAACATTATAGAAGCCAATAATTATTAACTGCTACTTTAATGGGAGACAATCGATAAATATAGAAGCCGGAGAAAGATTCTAATGGAGCATTAACAAAGTTGAAGAAATCTAATTTACAAAAAGTTAAGAGCCAATTACGATACTTTTAGTATATACATATATCGAAAGTACTTTAAGATCCTTTCTTCTTTCTTATATTTCCATCATTCATTCGGTTTTATTTACGAAAAGTTCCATTTTCTATGCCAAAGTTGATAAATTCACAGAATAAAACTTTTCCTTTTGAATATTTTACCGGGCAGATGAGATCTTTGTAGAAAACATGGTATTTAAAACGATTAATAGAATTATTAATGATGTCGGGTTTAGAATAATCATAATTATGGTGGGTAATTATGTATCTGGAAATGGAGTTTCCTTTTTTAAATGGCATTCAAAGTTGAAAACTTGAGGTTTGTTGCGTAATGCGGTTATGGCTGCTAAAAGTGATTTGGGCGAGGGGAGTACAGGCTTTTGTTTATTACAGTCAAAGTCCTTTAACTCGAATTGTCTGCTGCCACCAAAATCGTTTCGAGTTGGAGGACTTTCGAGTTAGAGGAAGTTCGGGTTAGAGAAATTGAAACAATTTTTTTTAAATACATGTTTTTAGAAATTTTTAAAACAAAATTTTTAAAGCAAAAAAAGGTTAAACAATTCGAGTTAGAAGAAAATTCGAATTACAGGGATTTCGAGTTAGAGGACTTTGACTGTATTTTTTTATTTCTTTATTTGTGAATTAAAAATACTTCAAAATGAAAATTACACGCGTTAAAGTTAAAAATGTTTTATATTTCGATAATAGGTCTCTCGTTTTCCGATAATGGAATAGTGAATATTTTTTTAGTCCGGTAATAGAATGAAAATTTTGTTTTTGAAAATCATATAAAATACAATTACTGAACTTATTTTTTAATAAATTTCACGCGTTTGATGAAATTTAGAAACCCCAATTTACTGTAAAATACAATGAAAAAGAATTATTCGCCATTTAATAAAATGTTGTTAACGAACATAGACAAAAAAATCCCTAAGGTCAGAACGATTTACCATATTTAGTGTTTATGGTATACTTGATATTATAATTAAAGTTCATGTTATTAAGGAAATAAAATACATAGCAATTGAAATGGCAATTTTTCTTATTATCAAAATTAACTTATTAATGGATGTGACTAAAACCCCTTTTATACCCGTATGGTGAAACCAAAGGGTATATTAACTTTGCCTTATCGTTTGTAACGCCAAGATCCCGTCATCACACACAAAAATGATTTACACCAGTGTATTTAGAATGATAAACATAACAAAAGCTATAATTGCCTATCTGGCAATCATTGGAGACCCGTATGGTGAAATGCGAGGCTAAGTTCGTTAATGGGCAAAAATGGACCATTAGTGCGGGTACCCCACATACGAACGAAAATGTTTTTTGCGAATACCTCAAAAACGGTGCATCTTATCAAAAAAGTGCAAGAACAAAAGTTTTTTAGGATATAATTCTACATAAAACTGCCATACATCAAAATTCAATTGGAATAAATTTTAAAAAATCTTATTGGAAAGTTTGACTTCAAAGTGGAATTTTGGTACAACTGTTTTGAATGTCTATTTCTAAATAGTCATTGTTTTGTACATAATGTCATAGTGTTTATTTGACATATCATTCAAGCTTTTATGCAGTTTGCATTTTTGTCTGTTTGCCTGTCGGAGTCAAATCTTGTTAACTAATTTTGACCCACTGCCAATTGACTTGAAACTTGGGACATGAAAGCTTTGGTCGAAGAAGCTCAGTCGTAATCGCAATCGTTAGTCTGAATTGGGCTTTAGAGCTGGTCCCCCAAGGAACATCTATGCCAAATGTCAGATCAATCGGTTCAGTAGTTTTCCGAGAATAGAGTAACAGAGAGGAAAAGCTAATCTTTGAATTTTCTTTACCCTGTCCTGTTACTCCACCCACCACACGGACTATAATGGGCCTAGGGCCTAGGTTGGAACCAGGTCTACGACGAATATCCATACCAAATTTCAGGTCAATCGGTTCAGCCGTTTTCACGTGAAAGAGGAACAGGAATTTTTATATATTGGTATGATGTTTTCTAATAATTTTTGTATTTTTTTTTGTTAAATTCCAATTTTTTCGCCTAAAAACCAAGCATTCAAACCCCTAAAACTTGCACAGTTAACTAACTTTAAATAATAATGTGTGCCCAACATTAAACTTTCGATCCTAAAACATTTAAGATGGTGAACATGTGCGTGAATTAATTGTGTGTGTCATAATGTAATGTAATAAACTTTTAAAGGATTATTCCAACCATAATTTAATGTCTATGAGACCATTTCAAAATTATTCATTCATGGGATGATGTTAATGATATCACTAAGAATCTAATATCATGATAATTACAGCTGACGTTAACTTTAATAGATTAAGAAAGTGTAGGAGAAAAGGCTTCATCGACTTATTGGCCTGTCATAATTTAGGGGCCATGTGGGCCGATCGTTTGGACTTGACGTAAAACATTTTGCCACATTTATAGACAGCAAAAAAGGGGCACTTCCAAAGGGTGAGTTAGGTTAAGACCAAAAACTGTTTGCTGCTGTCGATCCTTAAAATGTAACTGATTCGTACGATGCCCGAGGGCAAAGAATATTCCAACCCAAATCGAAGACAAATTCTAGACATTTTATAATAAATATATACGTAGGAACACATGTCTGTTTAGCAAAAAAAAAAAAAAAAAAAAAAACACACACACACACTCAACTATCGATATATGATAAACTTTCTGCTTATCGTCAAAACATAGAAATCTATACTAGGATCTTTCAAATGTTTATTTGGTTACTTTATTCGCAATGTTTTTGTGAATGAGTGGTTGGCCTTTAGTCCTTTTAGTCCTTTTAGTCCTTTGATGATGGCTGTCTTGTTCAAGATATGACGATGTATGACCATATAGGATAGAGGAATTGCTTTCTTAGGTTGATAGCTGTTTGAAAAGGGAAATCGTGACTTGAGAAGGAATTTTTACTTATGGCTATGTGTACAGAATTCATTCAATGCGTTGAGTATCAAAATTGCCTCCATGTTTTTGGTCGAATTTTATCCAAATATGGGCAAATCGGACAATCCCAAGTAACTATTCTTGAGTAAAATTTTTTAAAAAATAAACAAAAAAAAAAAAAATCGAGGTTGAAGACCTCAAAAGGTAGCTTTAAAGTTATTTGCGGAGTAGAGTTTACACAAATAGACCACAAGATTTCTGTGAAAAATCACGAGAAATTTCGTTAACCAATCACCATCCCCCTGCAATTCGGTGGCTCTTGAAGCCATATATGGATGAAACTAGAGACTGTGCCCTTTCCAAAAAGTCCTCCACCAAAGTGAAAATTACACGGGTTCAAAAGTTAACCCAGGGGCACGAAAAACGCTATTTCTTGCATGGTTCTTTTCAACGTTCAAAGTGAAATATAGTTTTAACATCGTTGAAAAGTTAGTGTAGTTGAGGTTTCTTCCTCAATAATCTGCGTTTCTGTAGTTTTTTAGTAAATCTTTATACTTTCTTATAGTTATGTTTTTTTGAATAATTTTGACCTCTTAATTTTGCCTAAAAACATTTCGTGAGTACTCCTGAGTCGATTGAAACATTTTTATACCCGTATGGTGAAACCAAAGGGTATATTAACTTTGCCTTACCGTTTGTAACGCCAAGATCCCGTCATCGCACAAAAAAATGAATTACACCAGTGTGTTTAGAATGATAAAAATATTTAATTTTTGCATGTCCGTCCGTCTGTCCGTCCGTCTGTCCGTCTGTCTGTCTGTCTGTCTGTCTGTCTGTGGCGCGGATTGCGGGCGCACGGATTGAGCTAGAGCCTTGAAATTTTGCGCAGATCCGTTTTTCGTAAAATGCGAGGCTAAGTTCGTTAATGGGCAAAAATGGACCATTAGGGGGGGTACTCCCCATACGAACGAAAACGTTTTTTGCGAATATCTCAAAAACGGTACATGTTATCAAAAAAGTTCAAGAACAAAAGTTATTTAGAATATTATTCTACATAAATCTCTCATATATCAAAATCCGATTGGAATAAATTATAAAAATTCTTATTGGAAAGTTTGATTTCAAAGTGGAATTTTGGTACAACTGTTCGAATTTTGATACGAATATCACCATACGGGTCTCCAATGATTGCCAATTTGGCAATTATAGCTTTTGTTATGTTTACAAAAATGGGTGCCGTACCCACTAAGAAAATTGGTCAATATGATCCTATATCTACCTTGACAAACAAAAACTGATCTAATAAAAAATCGTAAAAATAAGTTGAGCCATTTTTCACGTATTGAAACACTTTTACGAATTAGTTGAAAAAAACAGTTTTTTCATCAATTATTGTCCAATCTATACTTTGGTTACTTGGGTCCAAACATGTCGTTCTATGTGCACACATAGAAAAAAATGTTTGGACTATACGTGAAAAAGGGATTTTGGTTCAAGTATGTTGCGGTATTTTGTCAAGAATCATAAAAGTTTGTTTCAATCGGTCCGATTTTTGTTTTTATTTTGGGTGTCTGTTTAGTTTCGAAACCGCATCACGTCACGTCTCTGTTCCGGATGTGATGTTGCGGTTGGAGAAATTGGGCATTTATGTGAAAGTAGTATTGGAGAAAAACCGGAAATTTCTTAGAAATCCTGGATCTTTTTTTTTAACGAAAGTTTGTCTATTCCCCATGGAATGTAAGAGAAAAATTTAAAATTTTCTAACACAAAAGAATATGAATTCAGGCGTCCGTCATGTATTTACGCTTCAAAATGTCTGGGAAAGTGTTGTGTTATCATTGAATTTTGTTGTTTGTCCTTTTTATGAGCGATTTTGAATTGAAATTTGGTTTACTGACGATGATTTGGGGTTGGGTGTACGAAATCGAGATTAAATCCTTCCATATGGAGTAGTGCTTAGATGTTAAGACAAACATTTTCTTGAGGTTGTTTTGAATTCCAAAGCTATTATTACGAGTGAGTTGTTGGATGGTAAAGGATTTTGCTTGATTAAATTAACAACATCTTCATTTTTGGAATACTCAAGCAATTTTGGGATTGAAGAAGGTCAAATTAATTATGGAAATCTCTTGCTTAGTGTGTTTTCTAATGTGAATTTGCGGAGAAAAGATAAGTTTCTAGTAGACTTCGGTTTTATATCCTTTATGCCTGATTATGGTTATTGTTTTATGGTATAGAAATCAGATTGAAACATTGTTTCGAATACAGTCGAGTGAACAAATACACAATTAATTCAGTGGTAATATAATATTAGTTTGATTGTAGACAGAAGTTTTGATATTTTGAGAAACAACAAATAGTACAGGTTAATTAGTTTTAATTGTTATGTGCAGAATTATTTAGGTTATAGAGTTTCATCTTCGCGACTGTCTAAATGCAGAAATTTCTCATCTGCGAATGTTTAAAAATAATCGTTGAAAATGGATTTTAAAGTGATTTAAAGTAATTTCTTAAAGAGTATTGCGGTAAAAATATTTTTATTTTCCTTAATATGTAAAACCTTTCCGGGGAAATGTGAATCCAGCGAGTGTAAAATATGTAAAAAATGTAAAATACAGGACTGTCCATAAAATACGTCACTCATTTAAAGGAGCGGGGAAGGGTCTGCGGTAATGTTAGGGTGGTATTAAATTTTGTATAAAACAAGCTAAAATTGCCAACGGCCAATCGTCAAATACTCTATATGATGACAGAAAAAATGTGTATTTTAAAAAATCCATTTGTATAGCAGAGGAGGAAAGGTGTGGTCCATTTCGATGTATGGAACGGTTATGTAAAATCATATTCTAAACAGATTTTACCTTTATAGATTTTTCAATACGACTCACCGTTTTCGAGAAAATAGGAAAAGTATTCACTTGGAATGGTGGTGGGGGAAAAGAGTGGTCCGATTGGAATTTGGTGTATGGGACGGTTATTTGAAATCATATTTTAAACGTATTTCGTCTTTAGAAATTTTTCGATACTATGCTACGTTGTCAAGAAAATAGAAAACAAGTATTCAATTTGAATGGGCGGAGAAGAGGAGTGGTCCAACTGGATTTTGAGGTATATATAAATTATGTGAAATCATATTCTAAACACTTTTTATACCCGTATGGTGAAACCAAAGGGTATATTAGATTTGCCATACCGTTGCCATCAAACAAAAAAATGAATTACACCAGTGTGTTTAAAATGATAAAAAAAGTTGAATTTAGCATGTCCGTCCGTCCGTCTGTCCGTCTGCATTTTTTCTTCTATCGTTTTTATTCATCTTTAACGGTTCTTGAGATATTTGAAAAAATATAATTTTTTTGCATTCCAAATACTGCAGAGGAAAGTTTTGTGTTGATCACCACTGATTGTTGTAAAAAGCGATGGTTTGTTTGTGTTATAAACAACGTCATAAATGTTGTATTCCTAATTGTTTTAATCAATATTATCAGTACAGATTGCATCTGTTAGGGTTTATGAATTCATTCAATTAATAAATTAATATTTATTCAATAAATTCTCGATCTATATGCTTGTGATTCCCCTTTGCTTCAGCATAAACGCAGTTCTATCGATTAACACAAATCCGAAGGGTATATTTCTCTATCCATTAGAATTGCATGAACTTTGAAATGGTTAGTAAATAAGCCATCCTATAAATTATATTGCATATAAACAGGAATTATCGGATGGATATAAGTTAATTCCTATTCCCAGAGGAATAACAAACATAAACAAAAACAAAGCGACAAAAATTGAAGAACTGTGGGGGAACCCAAATAGTGACCCGATAGTTGATGAGCATAAAGAAAATATCGTAGGGAGTAAAGATTTTATGTGAGAAACCGAAGACGAAGTTGTTGCTGTTCGTATCGACGAAAAGCTCCTTGACATAATATCTTAGGGCTTAACTGGGCGAGAAACATAAAAACCACCACGTAAATGTATCAGTTTTGGAGACGAATTTCCCTCTTTCAGAGTTCGTGGCCTTCGGGGAAAGCCAATTCAGGCGAACGAAGTGAAATATAAGTCAATGTTAAGTGCATGAGGACAATATCTTCCAGAATGTAGTAAAACAAAAACATTTTGACTTTTATTCCAGTGATATTCCAGTGATGGGGTGTCCAAAAGATCGTTACGATGGATCTAAAAAGAAAATAGAAAAAAAAACAGGGAGCCAAACTGTAGCCATTTTCAGGATAGGATTAACACATCTCTATTTTGTGGTGTTGATGACGACAGTTGGTCGTCGTACGGTTTGGTGCTACTAGAATAAAATAATCCCATATTGAGGGGTATGACTGCATTTGGTAAGGACTTTGAAGCCGGCTCCCCTGGATTCCATTTTTGTTGTACGATTCCCGATCCCCAATGAACAACAATATGGGAGAAAGCCAAACAAACAAGCAAATAAATAAATAAATTGGTTTTTCGGTTTTTACGTGGATTTGGTCAGTTAAAGCATTTTCTGTCCTTAATGGAATCGATTTGTTTCGATATATGGACAAAGTGGCAAGGATTTGGCAACAAAACTTCCTTTTGGGTGATTCGTTCGTCGGCTGTTTGGCATTTGTTTCGTAGCGTTCATTGCTTTTTTTCGGGGATTACTCTGATTGAATACTATTTGCGGATTAGAAAGCTATATGTTTACGAGAGAAAGTGGCTAAAATTGCTTAAATGTACATGAATTAAATCAATTTAATCGAGTTTGGATACAAGTTTTCGATAGAAATTTCTCTGCACAAAATGTTTACGAACTGGTGAGAATAGGTTTGAAAAACTACAATTGCCAGGAGTCAATCAGACAAAATGTTTATTTAAAAAAAGTCCATTTGCATAGGAGAGGGGAAAAGAGTGGTCCAACTGGTTTTTGATGTATAGATAAGTTATGTAATATCATATGCTAAACACATTTCATCTTTATAAATTTTTCGATACAATACACAGTTTTCGAAAAAAAAAAAAAAAAAAAACAGGAAAAAAGTATTCCATTTGTACCGGAGAGGAGGAAGCAGTGATCCGTTTTGGTTTTGATGTATGGATGAGTTATGTAAAATTTTATTCTGAACACATTTTAACTTAATAAATTTTTCAATATGACCCACCGTTTTCGAGAAAATCACAAAAAACCGTTTCTTTTGTATGGGAGTGGGGGGAAGGAATGGTCCAATTTTGTCCGTTCAAGAATTTAGCCGAGGCATTTACGAGAAACGTAACTATACAAAATTTCAAATATCTAGCTCGATCCTTTTGAAAGTTAGGGTGTTCACGGACGGACGGACAGAGAGACAGAGGGACCGACACGCGGTTATTCTTCGCAATTTTCGCTTTTTTCAACTTCTTACTATAATTCACTGGAATATCAACAAGTGAAAATTTTGTTTGCAAAGCTTAATACAGCCGCGCACTGCGACGGTAAGCTTGTATCAAATAAAAGTGCCGTATGCAAAAAAAAAAATGAGCATCTGCTTATACTCCACTTTTTTGGTGCAAATTCTACAATTTTTGTGAACAAAAGTGAGCAAATCCTGTACTTCGCAAGCAGGTGTTTATTGTTAAATTTTAAACAAGTATACTTGCGTCTATTTCATATGCAGGGCAAAATGCCGGGCATTTCATATTCTAGCATGGCACACAATAATTTGATTTCACAGTCCAATATAGCTATTTTCACTGTCTTGTCTCTTATAGATTTAAAAAAAAATCTAAAGCGGACTTATTTTGAAAAGCCTAAATTTTGAAAAGAAAATCTTATTTGAAAAATATCTAGCCGCGTATAAAATAAAGGGCAAATAAATAAATGCGGTTTTACGGTCTTTCAAAAACTTAATTTTAAAAACAGCTGGGGAACGAGTTTCTCACTTTTTCATTAAAATCCACTGTTTTTGATTGACATGCAAGCAGCATGGCTAAACTTGCCCTGCATATGAAATAGTCGGAGTATATTTGCCGACTTTTATTTAGTGAAAATTTGCATCAAAACTTGAAAATTTGCTTCAAAACTGGAAAATTTGCTTAAAAAAAATGGAGAACAACCCTGCGCAAATTAATTTTTCTATGTAACAAGAATCACTCTCAAGTGTATTTTTAAATCAAGTCCATTATTAATTTATTGTCAAAAATCTTGTTACAGATAAATGTGCGTTTCTACCTCACTTGAGTCTTTATTAACAAAATTTCCCTGTTCACAAAATTAATTTCAAGATTATGATTTTCTAGTAGAACATTTTCTAACAATGTCCTTAGTGTCCTTAGATTCTTAAATACGTGTAGTCCTTAGATTTTTCTTCTCACTAAAGAGTGTCTGTGATTTTCTTGGGGGTTGTTTGTATCAGCTATAAGTTAACTGACGGAAGGGTGGTCATTGAACCGTTAACAAATTCCCCTTCGTTATCTAATTGAAATTTTGATAGATAATTACAGCATTTCTCGCACTTTGCTATACAGCGTAAAAAGAGAAGGTTATCACAATAAATGATGTTCGAAAAACATTCTTAAATTATGTGGGGGTCAGAAGTAGGTTGTGGGGAAAAGGAACAAAATGGGGAGTCAAGTCAATCCTTGGGACTTTCTGCAATTACTCACTTCGGTTTTAACGAACGTTCTAACGAAGCAACGACATATTGATGTCTACATAAAGATGGATAGAAACTCTTCATATTTAAGACAGACGAAAAGTCTGTACAAGGAAGCGAAACAAAAAGGACACACAGATAGAGGTATCCAAGCAAACCGAACGTGTCCTCATTAAGCCTATTCGGGGCACGTGGTTGTTTTCTGGTTACTGTCAGTGTTTTTTTTTTGCCGAAGCCGCCAGGAATGGTTTCCAATTTTGATACAAACACACATTCTCCGTATGAATTCTAGGGTGATTATTATGTGTATCTTCATGTGTATCTGAAATAAATGTCGGCACTGTTATAGGTTCATAAATTCCCTTGGAATGTTGGCTTGGCATCATCCATAGAATCATTTATTTTTTCCGTGTGCCGGAATCTGCTTTTATTCCAGCCTCAGTACTTTAGACATCATCATTTAATTTCTACATACGATCATCGTCAGAAACACTTGTACGTTTTTTTTACTTGTATTTAAGGAGTATATCTGATGAGAGGTCCTTGTCTTGTTATGCTATTAAAATAAATGATGCAGAATCGTTTGTCAACTTCAGGCTGTTTCAAGGATCATTTCTTGTCTTACCTTATCCTTGTACATTTCGCACTCATTTAGCTGTCGTGTAGATTTGAACAAGTGTGAAAATGGATTTCACCTAAATGGCATTTACAGATGGAGTTTCAACAAGTTTCCTAGTCTGAGAAATAAAGACTAAAATTACCAAACCAGAAAAAAAATACAAATACAAATGCCTAATGGTGTGACCATAGAAAATGAACACTTCAGACACTTTGAGTAATTGGTCGACAAAAACTTTATCCTATGAAATAATTAAACTTGTTTTCAAGTGGAAATATTGTGTTGACAGATGAAAAGTTTCGTAATTTGCAATTTTCTAAAGTACTTTTCAAAAAAGCGCATTTTTTTGTTCCTATTTTTGTGCAAATTTGCCTACGCGAAACGGTCAAAGTGATTGCAAACATTCTAAAAAACCCATTTAAGAAATTAAGTTCATTACAGTTGATTAAAAAAAATGTGTTTTGCAACATATTACCACACCCAAAAATTGTTAGCACAAAAATTTTTGAAGTGTCAATATTATAGAGCAGTTTTTTCTTTTTTCGGATATTTTATTAAGTCGTTCATACACGCTATGTTTTACTCGCGGGTTTTTCTACCTAGTTTCCCCTATTGCACATGTATGTAATAAAACCGTTGTCATACCTGAACAGTTTTATTATACACATTTTCGGCTTTATCTGAAAATGGACACCAGGAACCCAAATAACTCTGGTATACCATACCGTGTGTTCCATGCATTAATGGCAAAATCTATTTAAATATCACATCACACCACTTGATGAAAGTGGTTTTTTGTATGATGGATTCCACTGTAAATTAGGAATTTTCGCGAATTTCGACCTGAATATATTTTTTTTCTAAATTCCACGCGTTTCTGTTTCCAATACGTTTTAAAAGTTCTACGAAGATTTTTTTTTGTTTCTTATCTTTATTCATCTAATCTTTGGTTGAGCTTAACAAGCTGAGAACGAGATTCAGAAAAGAAATTAATAGGTCCAAAGTAAAGAAAAATACCAGAGATGCAAACTGGTTGTTTGAACCGAACCAAAAACCACCAAACTATTTGAGTGATCAAAACCAAATCATAACCCAACCGAACCACACTGAAGAAAAAATGTCTGAACCGACCCAAAACCAAAATATTTTTAAAAAAGATGGCCGATCCTGATCAAAACTAAACCAGTTTTAAAAAAAGGTGGCCGAATCGAACCAAACCAGGGGCCAGATCATAGTCACCGAGGCGTCTGCGTGTTTTCATCGACATACACGAATCGACGCGACAGATTTTTACAGTCATGTACCGACACGTGTTGTTTTCAGTTCAGTGTAGTGCTTTGATTGCCACATCTGTCAAAATGTTTGCACTTTTGGAAAACTTGTTTGATTTTGAGAAAAATAATAACCCTGAATCAAATTTAAGAATAATTCGAAGGCAGCTTAGATAAAAAAAGACAATCAAAAAACATCAAAAAATAGGTAAACCGCCTCTAATCTGTCAAACCCGAGCTACTTGACGCGAAACATGGCCTCGGTATTTGAGTGTCGAAATTTATCCGACGTGTCGGTAACCATGATCGGCTTTCGAGCTGTAAAGGTGATAGCCCAATAGAAGCTTTGCTTGCTTCGCTTTGCTTAAAGCGCTTTTGTATTGGGCCAGCTCTCATAAGGAAACACGGAGCTCAATTCAGCTGTCAAAGCGAGTAAAGTAAGCGAAGCAAGCAAAGCTTCTATTGGGCCATCGCCTTAAGACGCGTTTATACAGACGCGCCGGTGACTATGATTTGTGCCCAGTTTTTAAAACAAATGCTGTAATCAAAGATTAGATAAATAAAGATAAGAATTCCAGAATAAATTTTGCGGTCGCAAAAAATTTGACTGCAGAAATGGAATCTTTAGTATGCCTTGCAAAACGATTATTTTCCTTTATGGAATGAAGACTGGAGTGATATTCCGTAACTTGTTTCAAGCGTTTGTTTCGAGTTAGAATACCACTCCTGAACTCGTTCAAGAAATTTAAACAAAATCGGTCTTGTGGTTTAAGGAGTAACTCAGTCCAGGTTTCTTTTTAGTTTAAAATATTTACACATAAATTTATTTTAAAAACTTTTATTTTACAATTTTAAATAATTAGATAAATTAAAGTTAATAAATAATTGAAATAAGGTTTTTTGAAGACTTTAATTAAATTTAAAAAAAATCTTAAGTGTTACTAAAATATCGCCAGTCACATCAAAATAAATTTATGGTGATAAAATTAATAAAAATTTCAGGGCCATAGGGGTTCAGCATTTCTCAAATTATCATTTTTTAAAAAAAGAACTAAACTGTTACAGTTCACCCCATTTACACGGATTCGTTTTAAATAAGTTGCATTGACTTTTTTAACAATTCTACCACCACAAAAGGATTTTTTCAAATTGTCTTGATATGTTATTTTATTTTACTATAAAATTTTCGTAAAAATCAGGGCCACCTAAAAAATTTCATAAATTTAGAAATAAATGGCAAAGCTTTAAAAAAAATTGAAAAAATTACGCTTGTATTGTGTACGGTTGATGGCGTTCTGTGGCTCTACCGGTGTTATGACCGCTTCTACTAAATACACGAGCACTCGCAAAGTTGTTTGATGTTCTATAAATAAATTGTTAATGTTTTTGGCCAGAAATAAGAGCGAGATAAATATTAATTATATTATTTTCTATGCTTTTATCTAGCTTTTTTTTTTAAACACCAAGAAAAGTTTTTTTTTTCTCAATTTTAATACATTTTAAAAAGTTTTTTTTCTTTTAAATTTGTTTTTATATCTGAAACAAATGCTAAAATTTTTTTTATGAAATTCTGATCAAATTTTAAGGTTCAAATTCGGTGGTTTAAAAATCCGGGTAGAAAAGCTTAATTCAAACTTTCCCACTTACCTAACAGTTGGCGTTTTTAAATTATTGTTGCCATAATTGGTTGGAACGAATGTACTTTCGACCCAGGGTTTGTCATTTTTCACAGACCCTCCAATATCCCGGCCCTTATATACTTGATAACCAATTTTTAATAGTGAAACTTCACCCAAGCCACGAAAATGACCCATTTGATTCCCCTGTGTTTTCTCCTGCGTCCTTGGATCCAATTTCAAAGTATTTGCTTTTGGAGGTCGCCCTGCCACTAGTTGTTCATTTTTTTGTTGTCTTCGTTTTTTGAGGTTCTGAAGTGAAACCCACTCTTGCGGTTCAGGATAAGGCTTTTCTTGTGGATGTGGTGGGGTTTCTGGTTCATCGGGGATTTCTGGTTCATCGGGGATTTCTGGTTCATCGGGGATTTCTGGTTCATCGGAGATTTCTGGTTCATCGGGGATTTCCGGGTGAAGCGGCTTTTGTCCCGGAGGTTGCGGTCGATAAGGAGGTTGCGGTCGATAAGGAGGTTGTGGTCGATAGGGCTTATCATTTTCTGGATAGGGTGGTATCCAAGGCTTTTGCTCCGGGTAAACAGGTCTCGTAGGTGGCGGCTGAGGTGGCCGTGGATTTGGATAAGGAGTCCAAGGTTTTTGTTCTGGAAATGGCTTCTCGACATTTCCTTCGTCAGATGAGGCTTGCAAACTTTGATGCTTGGGTGGTCTTCCATTTCTCATTGGTTTGACGCGATCTTTAGGCTCACGTGACACGTTGTCTATTACCTCACTACCACTATCAGTCAAAATGGTGGCTTTTGATGGTGAGTCAATGATCATTGTACCAAGCGCTTTGCAACAAGGACACTTTATAATAATTTTACCATCTCCCCGGTTTCTATCACGAGCGACATGGACAGCTCCTGCTCTCTGACTCTCGAAGGTGTTCTTGTTGTCCTCTGAAAGGGACACGTGTCTTTGCTTTGTGTCAATCTGTTCTTCAGGATTCGCCGGTTGAGCATTTCCTGGAGCCGAATTACGAAGTTTTTCCATGATTCTACTTACAGATAGTAACTTTTCTGGGTTCTTTTGTGATACAGGAGAATTGATTGAATTCGTCCGCTCCAGGATGTTTTTCGTCTGTAGATCGGTGGGGAAATTTTTCTGCTTACGTTTCAAATCGACCACATTCAATTTTTCCTCGATAATTTCGTCCGAAATTTTCGTGGATCGTTTAGAAGTCGCATTTTCTGGCTCCTTTTTGTTTATATCCATATCAATTTTTAAAGTCCGCTCCAGGATATTTTTTGTCTGTAGATCGGTGGGGAACTTTGTCTTCAAATTACGTTTCAAATCGACTGAATTCAATTTTTCTTCGATAATTTCGTCCGAAATATTACTGGATCGTTCAGAAATTGCATTTTCTGGTTCCTTTTTGTTTGTATCCACATCAATTTTTAAAGTCGGCTCCTGGATATTTTTTGTCTGTAGATTGATGGGGAAATTTTTCTCCAAATTAAGGTTCAAATCGACCGAATTCAATTTTTCTTCGATAATTTCGTCTGAGATTTTTTTGGATCCTTCAGGAAAAGCGTTTTCTGCCTCCTTCTGGATTGTACCCACATTAATTTTTATGCTGTACTCCCCTGTGCTAGGACTTTTATCTACAGTAAAGTCTTTTATGACAAACGCCAACGGTTTATCGAGTGATTCCGCTTCCATATTCATCGTTGATAATTTTTCCTTCAATAATTCATAATTCAAGTCTTGTGCCCGGCATATCGACTTTAAAAAATATTTAAATAAATTTAGATCCATGCATTGGCATCTAAAAGGAATTTATGAAAATTTGATATTTTTTTCTAAATATTCACGATCTAACTCTGATTTTGATTGTGGAACATTTTGGTCACAGGATATTCCCGCTTTTTCTAGCCATCCTTTGGCTTGATGAAGAGATATTCTTCCATCTATGGCCAGAGATGTGAAATTTTCTTCAAAGCGGGTGAATTTCATTTCCGACTTTTTGTTAAGACTTGAAATTTTAATGTGCGATTCTAAACTGAAAGGTTTTTTCAGTATTTTCAGTTTTATAGGAATTTCAAAGCCTTCTTTGTTTAGGGATTTTTTAAAAATTGAATAAATACTGTGTTTTTTGGGGGTTAATTGAAATTTAATGTTTTTGGGGCTTTGAGGAATGAAGTGATCAAAAATTTAGGTAATATAAGTAATTTCAGTCCCATTTTAGAACTTGAGTGTAAATAAGGACTTGATAAGTAACCGTAATAGATTAAATAGAGACAAAAATCATGAAATAAAGAGTGCTCTCAAAACCCAAAAAATCGCACTAAAACACCATTAAAAAACCCAATAAAACCCAAAAAACCAGTGGGTTGGGCTTTTTTTAAAAAAAAAAAATCCGGGTTTTTCACAACCTTAAAGAAAATCTTATATGATTCTCATATATAGTATAAATATGCGCCGCAGGAGAAATTTTCAGAAAAAGGTGTGATGCAGTTAAAAATTAAATATAAAAATAACATAGTTTGAAGCGAAAGATGAAAAGATGTCTATAGAAAACATCACGCTGATTTTCCTACCTCCCCCCTCCTCTACCCCATCACCCCCTCCCCTCCCTCACCCTTCCTGCCGCTCCACCTAACTTCATTTTTGCACATTTTCACGATTTATAAATGCAACAAAAATGGTACAAACAACGTCGCAGTGAAATGTGCCACAGGCAAAACTCATTAAAGAAATCGCCGTTTTTTACACTTTATTGTGCATTTTTTTCCTCCACAAAACCATTTGACAAAAAAAAAATTCCCCAAAGTTCGCCATAAATCCTTTTAAAGCCCTATTAAAGTCCACCGTTATAAAGCATATAATTTTAAATTCCGCAATATTCTGAAATCGATCCTTTTGCGCTTTTATGCCTTTACAATCGACAGGTGAGTCAACCTCAATGACTTTCACATAATGCACGGAGAGAAAAAAAAAGGTTCACCATCCTTTTTTCCACCTGAACGCGGCTGTTTTAAAATATTGAAGCTAAAAAGCTTCTAGAGTTCCATCCCATAAAGGCTTTTTTGTGTATGCGAAGATTTTTCTTTCGCTTTTCTTCGCTTTTTTTTTACCGGTTTTATACTCTTATATTGCATATGGGATCACAACAAAATCGTTTTTATGAACGACGCCTCTCACCCAAAGCTGTCACATATCTTAGGTAAAGAGAGTTTTTTCGCACAAATAATTTCCGTTGTCATAACCCTTTGGCTTTTAATTAAAGTATCTTTGCTGGGGGACACTTTCGTTCTAAGTATAAAATCCTTTAAACCCGTTCTTTTTTTTTTGTTTAATGTACGATGCGACCGTACAAAATTCCATATGGGAACATGTCAGCAGAGGGTTTTCGTACAGGAAATTCTTCCCGAGGCGGTTCGCACGTGGCTATACCAGAGAATGTAACTGATGAGATCAAAAGCATGCCGAGAGGATCAAGGAGTGATTTCGAAATGAATGAGTGAAACGCTTAGGTTAGGACGGACTCAGGTGTATTATGATGATGATTATGGTATCCTGACGATGATGATGGCTTCTAGATTTTCTGGGTCTGTCGGTCGTTTTTTTTTGTCAGAATGTTTTAAGAGAAATGCTGCAATCTTTGTTGGTATGTGATAAAAATTTCCTTATTCACATTTTTCATTTTCTTTTCATCCCTGTGAACCATAATTCAAGTCAGGGTTTCCGGCGATATATGAAAGATTCATTTTTTATACCAAAGAATTCATTTTAAAGTTTCGCGACTTTTAGTTCCGTGAATTGTGTGGTTATATGGAATACACCTTTGTTGTACTTTTGTTGATTTATGAGAGCTCATTTTGATGAAGTTTTATCGTCTTTCTTGGTGGTATTTGTGATGAAAAGTTCATAAAGTATCTGTGAAGTTTATGTTAGTATTTAGATGAGAGATACATCGAATTCGGGTCAGGAAGTCGTTTCCGTAAAGTATTTTTCAACTTATTGTAAAATTTCTGAGGGAAATTTTTTTCAATTGATTTGATTTTGTCAGATTCAACATTACCTCATGTTAAATCTTGCTGTGAGGGGCCAAATCTGGCACATACGATGGATGCGAGTGGACTTAAAAATCCGAAAAACAAATCTTGAATTTTATCCCATTCCAAAAACTTCTTAAAAATACCAGCTATTTCCATAATTATTTCAAAACCAATTTTTCACAAATGTTTCTCTTATCCCGAAGTTTTCGCCATAACGTCACATAAACTTTCCACCCACGACACAACAAAATTTTCCTCGCTTTGTTGTCATTGTTGACTAATGTTATTCGACTTTTACAATCAAGTTATAGAAAAGTTTCTATGCAGCGTTAAGTGAATTTTATTATGATGTGAAGAGTGCATTTTCCCAGTGAACATTGGCGCAACATAACAAAAGCATAACAATAGAGTCTAAAGTCACAAATGCAATTTATATTGTTGGAGTTCAAAAATGCATGTAGAACTTTGGCCGTTGAATGTTGAAAGACTTTTTAATTCAATTAAATTAGTTCTCTTTCAATTTCTTAGTGTTATCGAGCATCTTTTAAATTTTCAGACGATGTCGTGTATCAGAGATTTTTATATAATTTCAGTGATATTATAGTGTGTTTTCTTGCGGTTTTTTGTTTAGTTTTGATCAGGTCTTTCGGATATTGAAAAATATAGACAAATAGACAAACAAACAGACAGACAGACAGACAAATAGACAGACAAACAGACAGACAGACAAATCGAGAGACAAACAGATAGACAAAGTTTAAAAAAACCAACAGGTACCTCCAGACGAGGTGTAAGTACAATCCTTTAACATTTTTATACTCTATATGATATATCATATAGAAGTATCTATATTAGATTTAGTTTGCCGTTTGTAACGCATCGAACCAATCATCGGACACAAAAATGAACTACATCAGAATGTTAGGGATGACAAAAGATTTTGATTTCCGCATGTCCGTCCGTCTGTCTGTCTGTGTCTGTCTATGAACACCATAACATTCGGAAGGATTGAGCTAGAGAGTTTAAATTTTGTATAATTGCGTTTCTCGTAAATGGCTAGGCCAAGTTCTTGAAGAGGCAAAATTGGACCGTTCTTTCCCCCCTCCACCATACAAACGAAACAGTTTTTTGCAATTTTCTCGAAAACGGTGAGCCATATGGAAAATTTTTTATAGATTTTTATAGGATTTTACATAATTGTTCCATACATGAAAATTAAATCGGACCACTTCTGTCTCCCTCTCCTATGCAAATGGATTTTTTTAAATAAATATTTTGTCTGTCATCATATCAAGTATTTGACAATTGGCCCCTGATGCATATCTCATAATTAAAAAAATAAATAAAGAAAATGAAGAGGTCTAAAATTGTAACCCTGAATAGGCCTAGTAATAGCTTGATATGGTTCTGTGCTTTTTAAAGATTGCACTTTGAAAAAAATAGACGTCAACAAAAATTTCTTGCATTTTCCGCACTTCAAACCATCACATACTCTTTTTCTAATGACACAAATAAAATATTGAGTATAAAAATTTTAAACTTTCAACATCCGTAACTATGAAAATAAGTACGAAAACAAAAATGTGATAGCGTTTGTAGATTTTAGTAGAATTGAATTTAATATTTGGTTAACATGCAGTAAGATATTAAAGACATTAAAGGACGAATGGTAAATAGGGCTATACGTAAGTAACTCCACCATCACCTGATTATGAATTCAACATTCAAAATATATCGTGCGTAAAGTAATTTCGTTCACATGGCAAGTTTCGAAAACATATATTAACCCTTGGAGGCTGGATGACGACCGAGGAAAGTGGTCAGAGATAGGAGTTATATATATATTATATAAATTGTGTATTTAATGTTGCATACCTGAAGTTGCTAGCGTTTCAATCCAGTATGGTTACTCCTTTCAAATTCCAACCTGAATAAAAAGGGTTTTGGACTACACGTGAATCCTGCCTGTCATTGACGTCGTTCGAAAAACGACAGGGTGGAACGAGTAAATTGAAACGAGATGAATCTATTACCCCCTGGTGTCTCGTGGATCCCATTTTATTGAATTGACTGGGAGATATTCAAAACAATTTAGATCTGCATAAATATTTGTGCGACCAACCATTTGTCAATTTGTATCGAGATCTGAAAATAGTGTAATAGAATTGTACGCCACCCACATCCGGTATGACAATACGAATTTGAAATCCGGGATGTTTAAATCCGTGGAACTTAAACCCGATATTATGGTGGTGGCCTGCTGGAAATCCGGATTTTGTTTCGTTGAAATTGATTTTTAGTTATGCTGCGAATATAATTTATGACACCATGAAATATAGGCTGGTATTTGAACTGTGGTTGATATTTGAATTTTTATCTGATATCTGCGTGAAAATAATTAATTTGTTAAAATAATGACCTGGATTAACATCAAATCACGATAACTGATCAATTTGTGGGTGGTTTTAATATCTATACCAAATGAATTCAATATTTTGTTGATTGAAATAATTATGGGATGCAAAATTTTAATTTGTGGTTTAACATAAAGGCAGAGCGATAATTGCTTGTGATGGGAAAATTATTGCATACTAAAAAAAGACAATTTGCACACCAATTTATATATTTATACCCGTATGGTAAAACCAAAGGGTATATTAGATTTGCCTTACCATTTGTAACGCCAAGATCCCGTCATAACACAAAAAAATGAATTACACCAGTGTGTTTAGAATGATAAAAAAAGTTGAATTTAACATGTCCGTCCGTCCGTCTGTCCGTCCGTCCGTCTGTCTGTCCGTCTGTCCGTCTGTCCGTCCGTCCGTCTGTGGCGCGGATTGCGGGCGCACGGATTGAGCTAGAGACTTGAAATTTTGCACAGATCCGTTTTTCGTAAAATCCGAGGCTAAGTTCGTTCATGGGCAAAAATGGACCATTAGGGGGGGTACCCCCCATACGAACGAAATCGTTTTTTGTGAATATCTTAAAAACGGTGCATCTTATCAAAAAAGTCCAAGAACAAAAGTTATTTAGGATATGATTCTACATAAAACTCCCATACATCAAAATCCGATTAGAATAAATTTTAAAAAATCTTATTGGAAAGTTTGACTTCAAAGTGGAATTTTGGTACAACGGTTCGAATTTTGATACGAATATCACCATACGGGTCTCCAATGATTGCCAGATTGGCAATTATAGCTTTTGTTATGTTTTTGGTTTAAAATTTCCTGGTAATCATTAAAAAAAAAGCTTAAATGTTTCTAAAGCAATTATTAATTTTATAATTTAAACATAAGAAAAGCTACAACTGCCAGGTGCCCATCGTCAAATACTCTATATGATGACAGGCAAAAAGTTTATTTAAAAAAATCAATTTGTACAAATCAATTTGAGGGGACAGGACTGCTCCGATTGAATTTTGATGTATGGAACGGTTATGTAAAATCATATTCTAAACACATTTTACGTTTTTAAATCTTTCAATATGACTCACCGTTTTCGAGAAAATCGCTAAGAACTGTTTCATTTGTATGGGGGAGAAGGGAAGGAATGGTCCAATTTCGCCCGTTAAGAACTTAGTCTAACCATTTACGAGAAATGTAACTATTCAAAATTTCATGTCTCCAGCTCAATCCTTTCGAAATTTATGGTGTTCACGGACATACAGACAGACGGACATGCGGAAATCAAAATCTTTTGTCATCTCTAACACCCTGGAAAAAAACTTATGAGAAAAACTTTATCGCGGGTATGCAAGCTAGTACGTATATAAAAATAACTTGTTTTAAAACAACATGTGCCTCTGAAACACACGTTGTGCCTTTTAAGATTAACCCATTTTGAAAATAAACGGCTTCGCTTGTTAATGTTATGAAAATTCACATCTTTGGACTAGTAAAAACTTTTTTTTTTTTTTTTATCAAAAATCATATCTTTTTATTAGTAAATTCAATTTTCTGTTGTAAATATTAGAATTACAACATTTTTATGACCCTTAGCAATATCGAGTTCTTAACTTCCCCATGAAGCAAATTTTTTCCCCGTTTCCCATTCAGGAAACATAAAATCACCTTTGAGACGGTATTTTGCCCTCCCTTAGCTATCAAATTACCAAAAATGATAATTTTATGGAAGCGACATTATCCGTACATATGTTTTTTTTTGCAATGAGGAAGAACTTTTTAACACGTCGTAAAAGTAAATAATTCCTTGTGGAACTAGGGGGGAGTATGCAACCGAAGATTTTGTAAGAGAATTATGGAATTGTGATGTGAAGGCTGTAAAATGTGGATTACGTGTGTATAAAGCTTCAATTAACTTTGAGGGTAGGTGAATATCGTGGAAATCCTATACGGGAAAAGAGTCAAGAAATGAATTCAAAATGATTGTGTGCGTATTTGCAGTAAATTACGTTTTCGAGGGTAAAAATTGACAATAAATAAGAAATAAACATCTATTTCTCACGATGATAACTTATTGTTGGCATTTTATTGTACTTTTCATGTATTTTTTGCTGTTTTTCTGTTGTTATTTTGCTATTTGCCGATTACTAAAGTGGTGTTAGTTTCATTTTCCTTTTTTTTTGTGTGTAATGCTGCAAATACGAATGCCGCCATCCTTATGGGGCGTCTATAAATTTGTGTCTTGGAAAACATTGGCAATATATTCGGTGGAAAATAAATTGTGCTACTCAATTAGTAATGAGACCCCACAGTCTTATGAATGGAGCACGTAATTTCTCTTCCCTACTTAAATATTTATTTCGTATTCGCAAAATACAATCGTTGAACATGTTGTGGAGCTTGAGGCCAACTGGCATGCAATCGAAATTCGAAATTGGATATTTTCCCGCCCCAAAATCGGCGAAATGTTGGGTGATAGAATATTTTAAATGCCTGTTGTTGCTTTTGTAAAAGGGAGTTGTAGTTGCCCGTCATTTCAGTTTTCAATGCACCAAGCGACATTCGTTGAGGCATCAATTCGAATAAAGTTATTCCATTTGCAATTCAATTGCTGACTGACTAAAGGTGGAGGATTTTAACTCCACTGCACAATTTTCCAAACGGTGAGGTTCACAATTTTCGCTTCTAGCGAATGTTGTTAGTATGGAAAAGTCTTTCTACAGACACTTTGTAATAAATTTGTCTTGGAAGACGTTCGTCTGGAAATTTCAACATTTCAAATTTCGTCGTGTTATTTAAATTGCATTGAAAAAGCTGTACAATATGTTTAATCCCTTAACCCTAAAGGTCAGAATACAATTGGCCCGACACAACATTTACGGCGACATTTCAGATCTTAAACTCATAGTTCTCTATTCTTCTGTATACAATCAATCCGACCAACTTTGTCGTCGTAAAAATTTAATCGAATTTAACTTTTGTCGGTTTGGTCCCCGACAAAATTTCATGGTTGATTCAAAATGAAATCTTATGGGGACGTCATAAAATCTAAATTTCGTTACTTAAGGGGAAATTAAAGAAAGTATTAGGAAATATAGTTCGTGTGCTGTATTGCTTGGATTCACATTCTTATTATAATTGATAATGGGTATCAAAAAATGCTATTTGTAGCTCACCGTGCGAGTGTCAAAATCAAATGAAACCCAAATGAGGTTTAGAACAACAAAGTGTGCGTAATTGTGTGTGGAGGGCAATATTGTGGCCGTAGTCTGTCGCCATAATCTGTCACCGTAACCTGCGGCCGTAATCTGTCGCCGTAATCTGCCGCCGTAAATGTTGTGTCGGGCCAATTGTATGCCGACCTTTACACTTACATTTATTTGTTGGCGATCTGTCCGCGTTTTTGTTTATGGACACGTTAACACGAGAACGAATTAAGCTGAAGACCTTTTCTTTCCTCAATAGTGAGGTTGATAAAGACATTTTTGAATTTTTTTTTTCAACGGAATATGCCATTCCGCCCTGTCGGGTAAAGTCACCTTGCCAAACAATCGATATTAGTGCAGGTGCACACCGCGTTGGGAAGCATGTAGTATGGCATCAAAGTGGCAATTCAAGTTTTTCCTATTTTGGTTTTCGAGATAATTTCCAATTTATTTTCCATTTGTATGGGAGAGGGGGAAAGGGTGGCTCAATTTTTCCCATTTCGGGAAAAAATCGTGTTCTATGTTAAATTTCAACTTTCTACTTCAACTAGTTCTCGAGTTTTTAAATGTGTTTGTATAAAAACTTTAAACATTACATACCCACTTATATTCATCATATGAGATTAGATTATGTAAGCCAGGTATCATTTTACCGTTAGGTAGATTAAGCTGTTGCTTTTTATCATCGGTGGTTTTTCGCAGTGTATACTAAAATAATTGCATTTTATTTTCATAGTATGGCGCGAGTCTGCCACTTTCAAATAAATTGAAATCGAAACAAAATTTATTGGCAAGAAAATCGATCATAAATAAATTACACAACTGAAAATAAAATCATGCATAGTAATGAGATCGATTTCAACATAAAAATGTAAAAAGAAAAGCAAAAACTCATCGTCTGGTGCAGCAAATATTCTGCAGTGCGTTGTGTATAGGAAAATTGAATCAGTTTACGCTGAAACGTTTTTCGGAAACGCTTAAAAAACAACGAATGGGGGAGAATGAAAAAAATGGGGCACCTGTCCCCATTTCGCGGAGCATCCTTCAATCGGCTTCGTCAAGGAAGAACCCTCCATCACAACAGCATTTGCTGTTGGCATCCTGATTTAAAGTTATTTAAACGAGTATTAGCTAAAGTCTATCAAGACTGATGATGAAGTATTATTGCCGCCCTAATAAGTCCCAAGTGGCACTTTGCTGTGACAGCGATTGAGGAGCCCCTACGGCGGTGAATTGGAGCGTTGCTCGCCATATAAAATAATGAAATATATTTTTTTTGAATTCATATGCGACGGCACTTGTATTATAATTGTTGGATCACCGGGGATTGTATTTTGTAGACCAACATCCCACACAAATTTAGAATTCTATTTTATTTATAGAATAAAATGACGTGTAATTGGCAGTAGATAAATTTCTATTTTTACATAATATATGAATTTTAAATAAAACAGATTTATTAGCGGCAATCGAAATATTTATGGGAACAAATTTTTATTGACTTTTCGAATTTCGCTTGTTGTCAATTGGTTTGATGGGATGGAATGCGAAAATATATTTGTGATTAACAATATTTGGTGGAGAATTTTGCAAGAGAAATCTACAAATAGGTTTTCGTAATTTGTAAACGTGGCATATTTAATAATTACGTGCGAAATATTTATTTTTAGCAACCGTTTTTTAATTGATTAGGGGTGTTGATGCAAAGATGTAACTAGGCTGATAGCATACTCAAATCATACTTATTAGTAATAAAATACGTTATGTTAATTTTTGGTTTTTTTGGAACTCTCTTCCCCCTACCTCCTTGACATTTGTCACAATTTTTTCTTATATAATTTAGTATTGCCGTAACACCACCACACCTCTCTTTCTTTCTCTCTCTCTCTCTCTCTCTCTCTCTCTCTCTCTCTCTCTCTTTCTCTCTCTTTCTTTCTCTCTCTCTTTCTCTCTCTTTCTCTCTCTTTCTCTCTCTTTCTCTCTCTTTCTTTCTCTCTCTCTCCCTCTTTCTTTCTCTCTCTCTCTCTCTGTGTCTCTCTCTACTCTCTCTGTCTCTCTTTCTTTTTTATCTCTTTCTATCTCTCTCTTTCTCTCTTTATCTCTCTCTCCCTCTCTCCCTCCCTCTCTTTCTCTCTTTATCTCTCTCTCCCTCTCTCTCTCCCTCTCTCCCTCCCTCTCCCTCCCTCTCTCTCTCTCTCCATCTCTCCCTCTGTCCCTCTCCCTCTCCCTCTGTCCCTCTCTCTCTCCCTCTCTCTCATTCTCTCCTCTCCTCTCCACCTCTAGTTGTGTGACGTATTTTATGGACCCTAATCGCATTTTCTCAAAAATGGGTGATTTTTTTTCAAAAATTTGTTGAGACACAAAGTGTTTAGAACATGATTTTAAATAACTTTTTCATACATAACAATCCAATTGAAGATATTTTTTATGACTTCAATTGGCGAAACAACAGACACAATGCTTTTGTCAAATCTGGTGTTAGAACTTCAAAATTCGAAACGTAAGGTCCTGTAAGGATCACGTAAATATTCTTTTTCCCGTTGTTGGCTTTAGGGGGTTTTCCAATAAATGGCGGAGTCGCTCATCACAAATCTGGTGTTAGGTCCTGTTTACACTTGTGATTTTTTTTTTGAATTTTTCCACGAATTTTATCCAGAACTTGTTTCCCGAATTTTATTCATCTGTCGCAGATTAAGTTTACGTAGCCAAACTTGTCAAAATTTGAATTTAATCCGACGATTTAGTAACAAAAAATTTCTGTGCCCATAAATTTTAATTTTTTTATGGTAATGTAAACTGTTGCCAAACGTGAAATTAATGTCGCAGAATAAAATTTGCAGAATATTGTGTCAGATATAAACAGCGCCTTAGAATTTAAAAATTCAAAATGGAAGTCCGGAAAGGATAACGGTTTTTTTTTCAAAAGTTTTGATTTATTTATGTTTTTTTTTATCCAAAAAACTTATGCAAAGAAACTTTAACCCGGCAATGACGGGTATGCAAGCTAGTTTTACATAATTTTCCCATACATAAGAATCCAATTGAAGAAATTTTTCACAATTTCAATTGGTGAAACAGATAAGTATCGTTACATATGCAGCATTTGCCTTGTGACTCAAAATTACAAACACTTATAACTCAAATCATACACTTTCCCGGTATAAAGTGTTTCGGAAAAATATCTAATCATGATAATTGAATAAGTATTTTTCAAGAGCATATTAGTTTTTATTACCCACTTGAAGAAAAATAGTCTTGTTTTCATTTAAGCCAAAATTACCTAAATTTATTTAACCACTTCACGAATGCATTATCAAAATTTTGAAATCATTTCACCAGTACACCAACATATATTTTGTAATCCTTTCTAGTTCTCTCAGGACTTTATTCAATATCGTTTGCATTTAAAGTTTTTCGGCAATTTTTTTCTTCTAAAAATGGATTTACTGATTTTTTGTGGCTTGCTGTTTTTGAGTAAACTTATTTACCAATCTGAATCAACCATTTATGATGGATTGTGTCCAGAAAACACGAAGGATAATTTTTATTCAATTGAGACATGGAAATCAACCTCGGCTGAGGATACATTTTATTTTCAACCTATAGACAAAGATATTAACACCACATTGAAATCTCATATTGTAAAAGCTGACAATCATAAGTTATTTCATTGTCGGATTTCTCCAATAAATCGACAAATTCCTCAAATAAATATATACTGTTCATCTTATAGAAATTCGTTGCTCTGGTGTAAAAACTATGAAGGCACTAAAAATTTAACAAGTTTTTATAACATAACTTCTGAAGTTGAATTGATGAAAGGTTCATTTTATACAAATTATAAAAATTTGGGTGTTTTTTGGGGATGTAAAAACATTTCCTCTATTAAACACGCCGAGGGCGTTTATATTGTGTCTGTTGGTCTGCACGAAATCGATTATATTGCGAAATATATTTTTAAAAATATTAATAATACTTACAATATACAGGGTTTGCTTGATATTAATAACAGTATAGAATTCGGACTTATGAATAAAAATTGCACTGCGATTTGTGATAATGAGAACTTTAATTGTGAAATATTTGATTTTGAAGCGCAAGAAATAGATAAAAAGATTTTTCATTATGTTATACTTGTATGTTGTATTATTTTTGTACTATGGAATGTGATTTTATGCATTGTAAAAGGTTGAATTATACAGAACCATTAAATAAAAAATTTTAAATGCAAAATTTTACAAATGAAAATGCAAAATTTATATTGAAACGTTAAAACGACTCGTATTCCCGCACTGTAGAAAATTTTGTTGCTATTTTAGATCTATAATTCAAGGAAACTGTTTTCCTTTTATCGTTAACGCATCAACGCAAAATTACGCATTTTTGTTGATGCATAACGCAAAATTACGCATCAACAAAATTAGTCAAAAATAATTTGGTTTTTACTAACTTTTTAGAGTAAGTTTACGAAGATTTAATGGTAAATTTACAACAACATGAATATTAAGTTAAAATTTTAAGGCACACTCTAAAAACTTTTTGTCTGATTTGACTTTATTAAATGAAGTAAAATTACAAACCGTAGTGTAATTTACCGTGCATTGTGGTAGTAGTTTACGTAATTTTACGACAGAAATGTGGATAACCAAACATTACGATTTTTTGGCGTAGATCTCCTCCGTTTTTTTGGGGGTAGACTTAATTTGGCGTAAACTTACGACATGAATGCGGAAAACCAATTATTATGACTTTTTGGCGTATTTTTACTAACTGTAACGTAATTTTACAATATATTTTCTTCAATTTTAGACTAAATTTCAACTCATTTTCTACAGTGTGGGTATGATTACTGTATCCCAAACTATCAAAATGCAACCGCTTTTAACAAATCCAATCTTCAGAGTATTGAGGCAATTATGTACAATCTTTTAAATTAAATGTACAGTCCTTAATGTCACCTACTTAAAGCGAACGCGCGTTCGGTATTAAATCGATTAATTTAATCACTTAGTGGGTGCACAACCAAAATTTTGAAATGAGTATGCCGAGTTCACGCATTGCCACAATTTGAATTTCTTTTAGGTTTTTCGAGTGCTTTTAATATTTGTCTTTTGAAAAAAAATGACTTTATTGAAATTTTGAGCTATATAATTTTTAAATATTTTCTTCTTGGTTCTGGTATAACTTTTAAGCTATGGAATTTAATTGTTTACTGTTTACTTAAAAAATTCATAAAAAATGGCTTCTGTATTTAAACACAAAAAAAAACAAAAACAAAATATATATGAGTGTAAAGATTTATTGGAAATAAAAAGTAATATGTTTTGAAGAAAAGAGGTTTTTTTTACAAACATGAGCATTTTATTTAAAAGTACAATTTTACAGTGAAACCTTTTCCGAGATTTTTTTTTTTTCAAGTAGCAGAATAAATCTAGGGAAATTAGTCACCTTTAAATATGGTACATACTGTATTTTTTCCTGTGAATCCAAATTCCGAAGGAGAGGGCGGGGGAGGGGTGCGAGGGCGACAGAATAAGGGGATTTTTTTAATGCTTCGAAATTATTGGTGAAAATTTCGATGCTCCTTTCAAGGCTTCGAAATTATTCGCGGAAGTTTTGAGACCTCGATCAGAAGGTTTGTCTTAGATTTCGTTTTCTTGTTCAAAAATTCACCCTCGGCAAAACTTTAGAAAAAAAAACATCTCATTATTAAAAATTATCTGATTAAATGCGCCGCAGGCGAATTTATTAAATAGAAAATGGGCTAGAGGTGGTAGTTGCTAAGAAAAATGCGCCGCAAGGGGAAAATTTTGGGTTTTAAGATAATTTGTTTTAGTGATTAAAAAATTACAACTCTAGATTGCATAATTCCGTAACGAAAGTCTAGTTTTCGGGAAGCCGACAACATGTCTAAATTCGGGATGGTTCCAGGTTTCCGGGACATATGGTGACCATACCTTTAAACCGCTGTCTCGCACATTTTACTTTTTGCCGTTTAGTATAATTTAGCTCATGGCTACAGATATTAATCTTCCCCACTTCCCTAATTCCTATATCACTCCCCCACCCCTTTGCTCACAACTTACTCCGCCTCCTTTTTTTAATATCTAATACAAAATATTAGAAGTTTCTTGTAGTCTAACAAGAGAAGGGCGCGACAAATCGCTTTTCGAGAACTTATGAGTTCAAATTTCAGTTCAATCGGTCAAGTTATTTTAAAGTTGGAGCTTTATTTTTGGCCAAGCTTTCTTTTTCTCGAAACACGGGACATTTTTGTGTGGAATTTAGTAGGAAAAAATTAGCAATCAATTTTCGAATTTCAGGAAAAACAAATCGACAACAAATTTCCTTAAACGTTTGGTATATGGATCGAAACGATTTTTTTTCCTTTTCTTACTAATATTTTTAACATTTGAAAAAAAAAAAAAAACATTTTTCTAAAAACAGTTTTCCAAAAACATTTTTTATGCAAATCTCGTTTATTTTAATTTAAATTTTAAAAATCTTCACAGGAAAAATAGGGTTAAACAAAATTCCATATAAAAAGCGCACGTTTTCTGGTAATATTTTGTGAATTGAAGCAATATTAGCTGCTGTTTATATTTCGCTATTAAAATTCATCTCCGTAAGGGAAAATACATTAAATTCACCCTCAAACAAACAAACCATTTTGCACGTGAAAAAAAAAATTTCCAAACCTGAGCAGTGAATTCGCATAAAAAAAATGAAGATTTTATTCAATAAACATAAGCGGAATATGTGGAGGATGCAAACGCACAAAAGTTGGTCGATTTAGACTTAAACTGTTTGAACAAGCCAAGTAAACATTGGCCTCAGGGGTTAACAATTTCACCCTGAAAGTACTGTTCACCCATAATGTGTTACAAGAGGCGTTTGGAAGATTTTGGTATACCAGTTTTCCTTGCCGAAACGCATGTGAAGTTCTTTTATAAAATTCAAAAGTCGGGAGAAGTGAATTGGGGAGATTTTTTCGTTCAAAGTTTCAAAATAACGTACTTTGATGAAAAGATAGGGGGCTGGCTGGTAACGCGATGATCAACTCTTGTGCATATGAATTTTAAAATTGAAAATTTTTGTTCCACACGACTGCGATTACGAATTACATCCCCATCCACAGCCATCGCCAAGGACCATTTAGGGATACATTCAACCTCATTCAAACTTGAAGGGTGTACAACCACGGGTTGAAAATTCCTTTCACTCGGTTTCATTCTAGCTTCCGGGGAAATTCAAAAGTGGCGCTTCTTGTAACATTTTTACTTACAAGGGTTGAAATAAGTCAAAAGACACCCCTTTTTTTAACTTTCAGGAGGACCTTCTTAAATGTGTTGCACACTCGCTTCCGGCGACATTTTAAACGTGAATTTCATGAAATTGTGTTATTTACAGATAATTTCTCGTGTGTGATTGACACATTATCCAAAATTGTGTGAAATCATAGATTTTATAGGGCGTCTTCCATTTTCTTCATGTGCTGTGTTTTTCTTTTTCTTATTTTTGCAAATACAAATTCAATTAAAATGATAGATTTTTCAATTTTTTTCTTGTTTTCTTGCAATTTCAGCAATATCTAGAGAAGATGGCGAAGAATCACAGCACCATCATCATCACCATCATCTTCGGGGGGCGCACGGACACAATCACGGCGGTAAAGTACCCTATAATGGATATAATTCAGAGGAATATTTAGACAGACTGGAGCCAAATGGAAATATTCCCGCTGATAAATCCAATTGTAGATACGGTAAGTTAAATTATAGTTTTTTTTACGAAATATGTTGTTACAAAAAATCGATTTTCGATTTCGTGTGCTTTTTCATTTACTTTTTTGTAATTCTATTATGCACCAAACATAAATTAGCATTTAAAAAAACATCTCGTTGTTTAAAAGGAAAACCAGAATCGCATTCAGCGACCCAAAAAAACCCCCATATAAGATTTTTTTTTCAGGAAAATTTGAGGAAAAGGATAATAACGTTATCCTTACAGGACCTTCTGTTATCTTTACGAATTTGTTAATGCCAGAATAGGATTCAGAGACCTCAAAAACCCCATGATGACATCTTGTTTGTTTACAAAAAACTTATAGTACCTATTTTGTAAAAAATTGTGCTTTTTAAAAAAAAAAAAATTGTATGGGATGTACCCGTTATAGTTAACGGTATTTCAGCAAAAGTTGATGGAAAACCACGATTTTTTGTAAAACGCATTTACAAAAAGTTTCAAGTCGGTAACTCAACGCGTTCTCGAGTTATTTAAGATATGTACATACAACAGACAAACCGGCAGACAGATGCACGGACATCCTCACAATTTTGCCTGAAACGGATTTCGTACTGATTAGAAATTTTCTATCTGCCCCTGTTATCGAGTCCGTCTGCGTCATGATTACAATACTTTCCCTCTATAGAAGGGGAAAGTAAAAAAAAGGTTCTTTAATCTGGTTTGCTTACCTACTGATAATTCTGAAAGGGTTAATAATGTCAACATTCGTCCCTAATTTTTATTAATTGTGGAAAGATTGCTGCATGACCGAATTTATACAGATGGTAGCGTCATGAGTCATTTTACCATCAGAGACCTTAAATTTTTTTAAATCAGTCTCTTTAGGTTATTTGAATTCCACTTTATGATTATTGGGAGTCTATTTGCATCGTTTTTCAATAATACCAGAAGTTTTTTTAGAAAAGGCGCAACGGATTTTAACAACAAAAAGATATTTGAAAAAAAAATGTATCAAATTTTGTTGTTTCTTTCTCACACCTTTTTTTTTTAATTTTCATTAATTTTTTGTAATCGAGCTTATATCCGATCATGTGATTTGAGATCATGACTAATTGAGATCTGTTTTCAATTTCTCTAAACTCAGAAACCTAATTTGACCCGTAATTCTAAACCAGTGTGTCAGACCGGATACCAAGAAAAATCTCTTAGATCATCTTAATAACTCTCGCATTTTGCAACTCTTTTTGTTCCTTTAAGATCCACTAAATCAAACTCTTTTTTTTCGTTCGGTGCGTTTAGCTTTCTGTATAGGAGATTTCTTCAAGATTGATGATGCATCGTAAAAAGAATTTCACCCTGAGATCCAAAGAAAAATTCCTTTGTCTTGTATTTGAACACCCAACAAAAAGTGACTTGCTGAATGTTGAATCAGCGAAATTAGCAAAATAAACAGATGAAATGATTAAGTTATAGGTTTATTGACATCGTTTAAGGTATATCGTTTTATGGGCCATTTAGGAAGCCCCCGAAATTCAATTCATAGCGACAGCGACTTACAGTACATTTGACCTTTTTTACCCACAGTCTAATGATTAACGATTGCAGTTTTTATGGGATCGAGAAGAAAATGCGAAAATCGTTTTCCATGGGAAAATGTTTGTTCTTGGATCAATTTGGAATTCATTCTTTTTGACAAATTCATTGTTTTTTGATGGAAATGTTGAGAAAATTGGAGTCATGATTGATTAAAACATTTGTCTTAAATATTCAGAAAAAATCGTTGGTTTTATGAAGATATTCACCCAGTTTCGCAACATTAAAATTTTGTGGATGTGAAGTCGGTAAATGTTTTAATTCTTTCAATTTAGATCAGCGGCTGTGGAGATTTTCTAACGACTCGAAAGTGAATAATTTGTTTTTCAAATGGGGTTTTCTGAAAAATAAGAAGGTTAAGACGTAGATTTGTTGCTTTTTTAAAAATATATTTTTGGCAATTTAAAAAGTTCTTGAATTTGTCTCTAAATCTCCGTAGCTCATATTATGGAAATAGCTTTTTTGCATAATGAAAGCCTCCATACAGAAAAATTTCGAAAAATAAAAATGAATTCGATTTTGACGTTGAGAATTCCGTAAGGATCAAATTTTCCGGAAAAAAATCTCATCAGGGGGTTTTTAAGATCGCTGAATTCGATTCTGACGTTAACAAGTGTGTAAGGCCCAAAAAACAGCGCACAAAAAAATATTTTTTTCCTTTTTAGTGGATTTTTTTCTAAATAAAAGCTTTTTTTATTTTTTTTTTGAAGTTTCCAAGTCTTTTTATTTAAGACCCCACACGATGGGTACTTGAAAAATTTAATTTATACAACATGGCGCCTGAGAGCGGCCATTTTGTTTTTGTATGTATGCGTATATTCATATTCTATTATCACCGGAGTATGTGTGCAAATTTCAAGCCAATTGAATATGTGGTTAAGTATGTCAAAATTCGGTTACAAGATTTGACGAACAGACAAAAAATAAAGCTAAATTAAAGGTTTCAAAAATGTCGTTTAGGATTCCAAAACAGTTTATATATTTTCATCGTCTAGTGCGCATCATTTATTTTTACAAATATATCCTTTTCGACAAATAACCCTGGAGAATTAAAATAATTGACCAATTTTTCATTATTCTTCAAATGGAGCCCATTTTTTTTAGCCAATTTAGTAAATCCCAGAACGAAATCAGCAATTTTGCCATCCAATTAAAATATGTGTCGGTTGCAACAATTGAACTGTGTGGAATTTTTTGTGCTTTGAAATTTATAGCACCCCACAAAATAAAAATTAAAACATTTTTTTGGGGATGAAATTAAAGTACTCTGTCGATTGCCCTAAATATCATCGTTCAGTGGTTTTTTGTTGTTCGCATAAAATTCAATTTTTGGAAATAAATTCAAAAAACCGTGTTCACAATAAAAACGCCACACAATATTGGTTGGCTTTGGTATTTTTTTTTGTTTTTTTCGTGAATTTCGGTTCAGTGTAATTTCACTTCAACACCCTCTTAGTGGCGTTGGCGTGATTGGGTGTGCATTGCCTTAAATTTTTCCCCGTTTTTATGCTACAAATAGTCAAATCGTTTCCATGCATAATTTAACAGATTGCTGAAAATGTGGAACACAATGCCAGAAAAAATGTTGGTCGCTATTGTTATGTAATAATTTATAAAAGGTTTTTATTACAAACACTTTATATTTCAATGTAGTATTGTTTAAAAATGTTATGTTGTAAAATGTTATATTATACTTTCTCACCTTTATTTAAATAATAATGCTATGTTATTTTTTGTTGTATAACGATCAAATAACTTAATTTGTTTCTGTTTTGTGACTAAAACTATTTTACAATTTTCTTTCACATTCAACAACTTTAATTACTTTAATTTAATAACTTTTGTTTCTTAACTTTAACACAATGATTTTGCTAAGCAATTATAAAGCCGAATCAATTAGAATAATTGGACTTGAATGCACTAAATGCGGGTCAGTTGCACTGGGGGGTAGGTCAAGTAATTTCCTCAGGTGAACAATAAAGAAACATCACCAACAACGAAAAGAACACTAAAATATTCCACTTGGAAAATGTTTTACTAAATGTTTTACTAAAGAAATGATGTCGATTGGAGCCGTGAATTGAGACTCACTCTTTACCAGTTCGGATCGCTTTTATCCAAAACGATCCGAACTGGCTAATATCTTAATCGCGACTTCTTTTATTCGATCACCGTTTAATTCTGACTTTACTCGATTAGATCTGACTGACTACTCCTTTTTCCACGCATGCTTTAGTTGCTGCCAATCTTCAAACCGCCCACGCGCTGATCGATATTTACTTATCAATCACTCGCGGTGGTCTTGAATTGCCGAATTGGCGAAATTGATTGAAGCGCTTTGTGTGACTCAATGTGTCATCTGATACGATGAACACTTGCGCGGAAATCATTGTTGATTTTAATTAATATGTGGAATTTTCATTCCACAACATTCGGATTCATTTTCCTTAATTGCCGAGTAGGCAAAACGATTTAGCGTCTTTCTTTGAAATCGTGGATGATTTCATTTACAATGTGGAATTTCTATTCCACAACATTCCTCCCCCCTATGGGAAAAAAAATGTGAAGCATTTTTTTTTTTTTTTTTTATTCTTCAATCAGCCTTGAAATTAATTTTAATTGTTTTTTAATTTCTGCAAGATTTTCCATTATTGTTTAATCTTTTTTTTTTTTTTTTTTTTTTAATTTTAATTTTAATTGCTTTTATTTTTGAAAAAATTAAGAAAATTATTCTCAGTATTATATGTATTTTCTTTTTTTTTTTAATTCTTACGTTAATTACTAGTAAAATTGTTAATTACTTTTTTTTTATATTTTTTAAAACTTTTACCTTTAGGCGTACATGTTTATCTTTCGTATTTTCTTTAAAAAAAATGAATTTTTTCTGTCAGTTGATGTATGGTTATACTTAAAATTACTGGTCTTATGTTTAAATTTTTTTTTATAGCAATGTGCCGTATAGGGCAGAAAATTACTGTTAAAACAAATTTCTTAAAATTACTAATCTTAGGTTAAATATTTCTTTATTTATCCCTTTTTTTTTAAATACCAATGTGATCGAGTGGAAAATTTCAATTGAATCAGAATAGACTTAAACTTACTGATTTCGAGTTCAAAGTTAAAATTTTTTTTTGTGTTGATGTGCCGCATAAGGCGGAAAATTACAATTTAATCAAAAATTGGTTGCTTGGGGAAACTTTATTTTGGTTTTTTTTTTTTTTTTTTTTTTTTTCATCGTGATTTTAGGCAAAGTTTTCAATTTTCTTATCGTTTAGTTTTATTTAAAAAAATTTCTTGATAGATAATGAAGCAACAATTGGTCAAATAATTTATACATTGGTAATTTTTTTTTTTTTTTTTTTAATTCTTAAACTATGCTTAAATTAATTAAATTTTTGTTTACAATATTTGGGTATAAATGCGTGAAAGCGTGTTTTTATTTTTATTTTTTTTTTAAGCTTTTACGATCAATCGATTGAATTTACTTTGTTCAATTTCCCTTCGTTATTAAACTTAAATAATTACTAATTTCTGGTTTACTGAAAGGATTTGGTTTGTTTTTTTTTCGTTTGTTTTGTTTTTTTTTTTTAATTATTTCAACTAAACAGGCGTAACTTGTTGAAATACTTTGGTTAGTTTGGCCAAATGGTCGTCCAGGTTTCTTCCATAAACTACTATGTCGTCAATGTACACGAAGCAATGGAAACCCTGCATTGCCCTAATTGATCTAAAATGTCCTCTATACGTGGCAGAGGGTAAGCATTGCCAACTACCACTCGCCATTTCTGTTCCCCGTTGGGTCCTTCTTTCTTGGGGACTACCAACAAAAGCGAATTAAACGCGCTTTTACTGTGGGTTATTATGTCTTCTTTGAGCATTCGCTGTATTTCGTATTCAATGATCCCTTTTTTGCCTTTCCGGAAGTCTGTACATTTTTCTATGCACCGGCGGAATATTAGGCAGTGTTGGGATTGTATGTTCCACTGCCGGTGTAAACGTTAAATTTTCATCCGGCAGATGAAATATATCTAGGTATTCTGCGCATATTTCTTGTATTGCTTGCAACTCTTCTGGATTTGCATATTTATCCAGTTCCAAGTTTTTCAATAAATTGTTGAACCTTATTTTATCTTCTCTATGCAGTGTAGTTACTGCAGAGATTAGTTTTTCTTTATTATAATTTGGATTGGAATGATTATTTTCACATGTGGCTGTTTGGGTTACAGCCTTGAACGTGGTGTCTTCAAACCAATTGTTCTCCTTGAATAAGGATGTAAGGTTTATTACCGATCGTTTAATATTTGCCCGGAGGGTATCGTTTATGCAATCTTTGACAATAGTTGCTTCTTTTACGACCCGCTCCGTTGTATTCTTAGAATTATTTGAGAATGCCTTATTTGACATTTTGAGATTTTTTATTTCGAAACCGCTGATGGGAATAATTTCAACCTTTGGGATTCTAACACTTTGATCCGTATTGGTTACTGACAGTGAGTCTGTTGTTTTGGACTTTAGTTAGGCAGTTTCCCAAAAATCTTCCTGGTCTGAGTTCTTTTGAACAACAAACAAATTCGCCTTGTTTTTCAGTCAGGATTTGGCATATTTTTTCACTTCGAGCGGGGATCCTTAGTTTGGGTTATTTTTCCGCTCTGTCAGGACCAACCTTGCTTTTCCGACTAGATTTAGGATCTATTGGTACCTCATGAGAGGTCAAAGACTTGGAGTTGTTCCTGACCGAAGTTTGGTTTTTCTGCTTTGTTTAGACAACGACTAGCATACGCTATTGGATGATCTTCCCTAATCTTTCCTTGAGATAATACAGCACCGATGGCTGGCATCTGTAGTCACCATAAAGGGTTTCTCAAAGTCAGGATATGCCAATAATGGCGGGTTTATCATTGCATCCTTTAGTTTTTGGAATGCTTGCACACACTTTTCGTCCCACTTGAACTTATTGTCTTTGCGCAATAATTTATTAAGTGGTTCCCTATTTTGGAGAAATTCGGTATGAACTTTCTGAAATAGTTAACGAGTCCTAAAAATGATTGAGTTTGACGTATAGTCCTGGGTTGTGGAAACTCTTGGACATAATTATGTCTTCTTTTAACATGCGTTCGATTTCTTCCTGAATGATTCCTTTTTGCCTTTCGGGTAGTCTGTACATTTTACTATGCACGGGGAGTATATTTGGCAAAGTGGGAATCGCGTGTTCTACGGCAGGTGTGTAGGTTAAATTCGTACAATACGTAATGAATTGCTTTCATTTCTTCAAAGTGGCGTACTGGTTTAATTCCAGGTTTTCCATTAATAACTTAAATCTATTATGGTCGCATTCGGACCGTCTATGTAAGTCAGCTTTGGACATTACATGTTCAATTGGTTCAGATTCTTTTCTGAGAGATCGGGAGGTGTCCTCATGGTTATTTTTGCATGAAGATCTTTGATGCATCCATCCCGATGTGATATTATTAGATTGGAGGGTATTTACATTTTGTTCTGTGTCGAACAGAAATTTAATGTTTAGGTCGTCCTCCGAATTTATTTCATTGGCGTGGAAAGGTTCCTTGCAGCTATGTTTACACAAGGATTTTAAACTTCCATCAACCATGTTTTGCTTCTTACTCATGTCTTTTATGAGTAAGGTGTTTACTGGAATTAGCCTAACCTTAGGTATTTCTATTAGTTCTTCATTCTTTGTTACGTTTATTATGCTGGCTACTATTTTGTTATTGGAGATTTTGGTTAAGCTGTTGCCTAAGAACACTCCTGGTTTTATTTCTTTAGAGCAGCACAGCATTTCACCGGTCTCTGTGGTAGGTAATTCACAGATTAATTCACTTCGAGGGGGAATTCTTATCTTTGGAGTTGAAAAGTTATCATTCTTGATGTGCTCACTTTTGCAGTTGGACGTTTCGTCTACTGTTACTTCTACCGAAGTCAAAGTATTGAGGTTATCTTGAATGTTTTCTTTTCTTTTTCGTTCAGAGGACTCCTCGAAGGGTATTGGAATGTCCGGCTTTACATGTTTATATGTCAATGATTTGTTTTTGCAGTGGATTTTGCAATTTTTTGATTGGGAATCGATTATTCCGCTTCGAGGAGGAATCCTCATTTTTGGATTCGAAAAGTTGTTATTCATGGTTTGCTCACTTTTGCAGTTGGACGTTTCTTCTACTGTTACTTCTACTGAAGTCAAAGTATTGAGCTCCTCACGAATATTTTCTTTCCTTTTCTCGAAGGGAATTGAAATGTATGGTTTTACATGTTTAAATATCAATGTTTTGTTTTGGCAGTCAATTGTACAATTTTCGGATAGAAAATCATAGCCTAAGATGCCATCACCCGGTATAGAGAAATTTCCTTTAACGATGTGGAATAAGTTTGTAATTGGTTTTTTAATGTTAAAGGTACCGGCACACTGCCCTAGAGTCTTCCCCACACCGAATGCTGACACTAATTTTTTATGTATAGGTTTTTCTATTTTTACTCCTAATTTTATAGATTCCTCTTTAATGAGACTTATGTCTGCTCCTGTATCGATGAGCAGGTAAGCGTTTTTATTTTTCGCGATGTCTAATGGGAGGTTAATCATGCATTTTAATGGGGTATTGGTGTTAGGGGAGTTGCACTCAGGACAAAGATAGGGGCTGGAGTGCCAGCCCTCTTCTAGTTTTCCGAGTTATTGTTAGTTTGGGCCCTTTGTTGGCCCTGTAGCCACTGTCGTTTGGCCACACATTCTGATTCAAAATGGCCATAACGTAGGCAGAACGTACACTTTTTATTATTACCTCCCCTGTGGTTCTGGTTTTCATTTTGTGGGGAACTTTGACTTGTATTTATATTATTCCGGTTTCTATTCGGAGAAGGGGTTAGATTTGAATTCCTTACCATATTTACTTGTTGTCGACGTTCGAAACTCTGATTTTGGTTGTTTCTTTGGTTTGGTGGAATAAATTCATTTCTCCGTGGAGGATAATTATTTCTGTTTCGCGTGCATGTGTGGACGTTATGTCCGTATGCTCTGCAGAAAGTGCAATAAGGAGTATTTTTCCTTTTCCTGCATTCCGCATAAGTGTGACCTTTAATGTTACAAAAACCACACTTGAGATTTGTCTGGTTTTGGTCAGACGTTCCTTGTGTTGATTGTGCATTAAGATTCTTTTTTACCGTTTGATTCACCATGGGATTGGGTATGCCGCTTACCCAGGGGAAATTTACATGGCCTGTCATGGGCGCAATTGTGTTGCTTACCCATGGGGAGCTGGCTTGCTGTTGAATGCTTGATTGGAGCGCGAATTGAGGAGGCATAACTATCATATGTTCTATTTCTTCCAATTGTTTTGCTTTGATTAATATATCGGACATACTCGAAACACTTCTGTCTTGCAACAGATGGAATTTTTGGTTTGGGTTCAACAAACCATTCTTGAACGTAAATACGGCCAGTTCCTCGAGGTCCGTCTCAATGACACTGGTCGTTTTGTGCTTTTCTTTTGCGGATTCTACGCACCGCAAATACGCTTTATTTATTCTGTTTGCGAACGCCCAAATACCCTCGTTGGGTAATTGGTACATAACGCGCATTTCGTTTACGATAGTTAGGTAGGGTTTGGTAGAAAGCAGTTTCTGTTTAACTAATTTTATGAATGAATCGACCGAGATTATGTTGCTGCCTTCTAACATTTCTAAAGCTCGTCCGCGAATTCTAGTAAGGAGGAGAGAACATACGGTTAGCTCCTCATTTTCCGATATGCACGACTTTACACTTTCACAACATCTTACAAACGTTTTTATTTCGCCCTCTAAATGAGGGCCTATTTCTCCCGTTAAAATTGGGATGTTATTAAAGACTAATGTGCTTAACTTAGAATAATCTAGTGACATTTTAAATGACTTACGTTTTTCTACTTTAGGTGTTGAAGTGCTGATTGGTGTTCCCTCGAAGATTTCCTCGAAGATTCCTTCGACAATTGTGGCACTAGTGGTTGTCTCTGCTTCGCTGTTTACACTTATTGTTGCACTGCTGTTATTGTCGCTTGTTGTTAAGACGGATGTTGAGGTTTCCTGCGCTGGGTTGTTGTCCTCCGTTGAATCTATTGGTTTGAAGATTTTGCCGGATCTCAGTTGACTTCGTTGGTCCTGATTAGGATTACCGTTGCTCATTGGTTTTCTGTCCCGCTTTGGCCCCTAAAGGCTTTCTCCAGCGTTGGCCCCGGTGGACTTTTTCCCTCGTTTGCCCCGATGGGCTTTCTCAATTGTTGGCCTTGATAGGCTTTTTCCCTCGATTGCCCCGGTGGGCTTTCACTTGTTGTTATTTTTCCGGAAAAAATTCACTTCAGCTTCAAATCACCAGGCATTAATTAAGTCCATCACTTTTTAAAAATTTTTTATTTAATGAAATTTTTTTTTTTTTTTTTTTTTAATTTTTATTTGATTCGAATTTTGGGTTTAGAATGAATTTGATTAGGTTTTCAGAATTTTTCTTTTATTAAATTAAAAACTTTAGATTTTTTTGTTAGTCACTGTTTTCAAGCCAAAAGAAGTTTTTTTGTTGCATATATTCAGGCGAACTTGACCTTGAACCATACAATTACACACTGGCTTGCACAATTTTGTTTTGATTATCTCTTTTTTTTTTTCAATTAAACTGCACTATTTAATTTAAGTATTAGTGTGATTTATTAAAATTAGTAATTTTTTGTTTTTTTTTTTTTTTTTTTATATATGTGCGAGAACGTTTAGCACTTTTATAATTTTCTTCAAAGGACACCCAAAGCTTCACTCACGATGCCGATCACTTGTTTTTCTTTTACACTTTATTTTACACGCAGGATCCACTAAATGTTTTTACCGGATCCTACCGGCTTTTATTAAGTAATTTTGTTTTAAAATTGTTGGTTAAATCAACTACACTCTTTTTTTTTTATAAACACGCAGGATCCGCTGACGTTTTTACCGGATCCTACCGGCTGCGCCAAAATGGCATGTTGTATTTTTAATATTGTTATATTGTATATTTTTCTCACCTTTTATTTCTTGATATTCTTTTAATAAAAACGCTGTTACATTCTTTTCTTTGTATTTATTAATCATTTATGTATTTTTTAATATATATTCTCTTTAAATTTATTTCGGTTCAATAACTAATTTATTATAAAATCGCTCTGATCAATCAGCAGCAGTTAGTAAAATCAACAGCACTTATTTAAACTGATATCCGGGCATATAATTTCCTCAGGTGAACAGTAAAGAATCACCAACAACAAAAGTACACTCAAACTTTGCTACACAATCGTGAAACCGAATCAATTGAAAGGATTGGAAATCAATGTACAAAATACTTGGGAAATGTTACTGGGATTAAAAACGGAACTAGTAATTTAATGTCGATAGAAAATACTATCGGTTCGAGCCGTGAATTGAGACTAACTAATTACTCCACGCATGCTTTAGTTGCTGCCAATCTTCAAACCGCCCACGCGCTGATCGATATTTACTTATCAATCACTCGCGGTGGTCTTGAATTGCCGAATTGGCGAAATTGATTGAAGCGCTTTGTGTGACTCAATGTGTCATCTGATACGATGAACACTTGCGCGGAAATCATTGTTGATTTTAATTAATATGTGGAATTTTCATTCCACAACATTCGGATTCATTTTCCTTAATTGCCGAGTAGGCAAAACGATTTAGCGTCTTTCTTTGAAATCGTGGATGATTTCATTTACAATGTGGAATTTCTATTCCACAACACTATTGGAGACATTGAGGGGGATGGAAAGTTTTGGTGGGTTGGTGCTGGGCTATGAAAATTCCGTAGGCAAAAATTTCCTTCGTTTCCTGGTATCCATACTGAATATGCTCTGGAATAGAAAAGTCCATTGAAAATAATAAAAAATTCCATCAGTCGATCTGACACGATTTGTTAACACGCTGGGAAACATTACGAGCCCAGTGACTGATGTTCGTAGAGCCTGGCTATAAATCGTAAGAGTTTTCTCTGAATCTGACTCCTGGTTTTTCCGGCAACAATGCTGGGAAAAGTGATGCCTTTTTCTCTTCATTTCCTGCCATTGTTTACCGCCCTCGATCTCTTGGAACACAAGGACGTTAATAACACACTGGAACGGCCGGAATTGTAGGGATGAGTGAACTTGGATGAATAGATGAATGGTTTTTTTTGGGGAGGATGAATGCATTACTCCGTTCGTCTCTTGTTCCGGATGTGGAAAAAGTATCAACACCCCAAAGTAGTATCAACACCCCCAAAAAATACGAGAAATAAATTTTTGTTTTGTTCTTCAACTTGCCCTTAAGATATGGCGCGATAAACTTTTCACTCTGATAGATGTAAGTCCGTTAAATAAAAGAAAAGTTAATCTCTGGATGCCGAGCGAGAAAATAACACAAGTCCCTAAGATTTTTGTTACGGCTGCTTTTATGTTGCCATGTGATTGGGGGGTTGTTTTTGCCGTTTATGATGATGTTGGTGCCCGGCAGCCCATTAGGAAACTCGGAGAACTTTACCTGTTTTGTTCTTAAAGTTGTGAAAGTTTTAGTCCGGATGGTACTTGTTTTTTTCACCAAAATGAACATGAGGAAGAGTGGTAAATAAGCCCAAGTAGCAAATTATATTGGCTGATGCGGAAAACGGCTTTTCCGGGGTTTTATTTTAATATTTTTTAATATAAAAGGCTTTTGCACTAAGAAAAATTGAGTAAAAGTCGTCGAATTGGGTACAGCGTAATTGACTTCCTGAAGGAACATTTATTCTTCGCTAGGCGCGCGTTCACCTCAGCTAGGAAAAGTAAAAACGTGTCAATCTGTGCCGGGAGAAATTAAAAAATTCAACTTGCAGCAAGTAAAGTAGGGTTTAAGAAGCTGCACGGGTTGACCTGAGCTAGGTATGTCGAGGGTGTATGGTCATGTAATGATAACTCCGTCTGCCTGCTACAGGGCAGAGTTGACTTGGATCAGCTTTATTATTTTTTCTGAGTGTATGTGTCTGTCTATTTGTTCGCCTCGAACTTTAGAACTCCTGAAATGATTTGAATAAAAAACGTACTCGCCTCGTAATATTTTGCAAAAATTTTTTTTTGAAAAAAAAAAAAAAAACAATCTGAAAAGAAGTGCCACCAACGACAATGATGATTCTCTCTCTTGTTCTCTTTTTTATTCGCCATTGTTAATAGCCCCGATTAACTGCCTATACATACATTCAAAACAAATGCTTGGTTATTTGTTTTGATTGCATGACGTAAGAAAGCGCTCTCAAATGAACTGATTCGGTTTTTGTTTTTAATACTTTTCATTTAAATAATTTTAGATGGATTTACTGAGTTATAGTTGCTACTTGGTACGAAACCTTACAAATGCGTTGGATTCCTAATAAGTGCTTCGCAATCAATTCAAAAATGCAGGTTCGGCAGCAGGGAAGAAAATTCGTTTATGAAACTTCAATATCAGATTTGCGCCATCGGGAAAAAGAAATTTCTAAAGATTAGAAAACATTTTAAGTTGTCCTGGACCGATGATTGCTATTTGGGTTCGTTTTTTTTCTATCTGGAAGAATGAAAACTGTGAGACAAAATTAAGTGGTAAATATTTGATAAAAAATCATTTCGAGAGTGAATTCCGAATGAACTTTTGACGGTTAAGTGGCAAACATCTTTTAGGAGATTGAAATGTTTTTTTTTTGGCTTGCGGGCACATTTCAAATTTTGTAGACTAGAAAACTTTGTATGAATACTAAGTACTTAATCCAGAAGAAAATGTTCGGCAAAGATGATCCTGAAGGACATGCAAGAAAAATTTGAATGGACAAATTTAACAACTCGACTTGATATGAAATTCTATTCTCATTTCAGTTCAGCACTCCCACAATTTGAATAGCATTGCTGATGGCACCTATTCCTAATTGAAGGTGGAGGTGCTCCGTTTTTTCTTCCCGTTGGTTGCTACTGCTGTTACCTGTCGTTGGTGGCTTTTCTATTGATTTGTTTCACCCAATCACGCGATGGTCTGTTGCTCTTTCGGTGGCGTCATTGTGTTGAGTACTTTACCAGCGGGAGACAAGAAAAAAAAATACCTTAACTCCCTGCTGTTCCGGACAGGTGAAACATACCCCCAGCATGTACACGGTTAGGATTTCTTATCACGTTAGAAATGAATGTGTCTTGGCTATTTTGGGAGCAAAAAAAAAATATTCATGCACGTTTGATTGGAGTCTATGGCAAGGCAGTCAAGTGCCTAAATTTTATATGAGTTGAATTTAGGGGATGTGGCCATTTATTGTATTTCCATGTTCTTCTCTCATATTTAATATTTTTTAACCATGGTTGGGGGTGGTGATATTGTCGCTATTCTTGTTAAAAATTTAACTCAATTGGAGACATTTTTCGTTTATATGACGCAATTCCGTTGAAACAGCTTTCAGTTTTCCACGGTTGTTAAATTATTATTATTACGATGTATTGTTATCTACGCGACTGAATTTCTAATTGAAGATTTCTATTTTAGATTAGAAACCAATAAATAAAATATTAAGTGCGTGTTCGAAGTGTTTTAAAAGGTTTTCACTGTCCTGGAAGAAATGTCCTTTTTATAGTCACGGTTTTTTTTTTGTTAAATTAAACTTTTAGGATTGTTGATTCAAAAATACTTAATAAATTTAGTAAGCACTATTGCGTCGGGGTTTTCGATATTGAATTTTTGATTTCTTTTCTTCATATTTTCATTTTTGTGTTAAATATCCGTTAATCACCACAAATTTTTCGATATATGAAACAATTTTTTATCGTTTTCCGTTCCATTAGCATGAAGTTCGTGGTTGGCTGGGTAAAATGGGAGGGGATTTTTTCACTTCTCAAAATATCTTATTCTTTTCGCATTTAAAACAAATTTTTGTCTAAACAAAAGGCATTTCTAAACGCGCACTGCGATGTGGTAAGCATATAGAATGGTGTCAAAGCGGCATCTTTGGGTTTTTTTAAAAGTAAATACCATATAACCAAAAGGGGTTACATATCGGTTACGTGACAGTTTGGGTTACAAGATATATGGGGTTACAAATAGATTACTGCAACGTCTCAGCAACGTTACTACAACAGTTTTTGTCCAGTTTTTTTTTGTGACTATAGTTTCAATCGAAAGGATTGAGGTAGAGACTTGAAATTTTGTATAGTTGCGTTTCTCGTAAATGGCTAGGCTGAGTTCTTGAACGGGCAAAATTGGATCATTCATATTGAGTCATATTGAAATTTTTTTAAAAGTAAAATGTGTTTAGAATAAGATTTTACATAACTCATCCATACATCAAAATCCAATCGGACTACTTTCCACTTTCTTATACAATTGGAATACTTTTTGTCTGTTTTGTTGAAAACTGTGCGTCATATCGAAAAATTTATAAAGATAAAATGTGTTTAGAATATGATTTTACATAACCGTTCCATACATCAAACTCCAATCGGACCACTCCTTTCCCCCTCTCCTATACAAATGGATTTTTTTCAATCAACATTTTGTCTGTCATCATATAGAGTATTTGACGATTGGCAATTGTAACTTTTCTTATATTTTGACTTGTTCTCGATTTCTTTTTGTAGAAAATTTAAATGCATTACAGACATAAATAATGACATGAACACCTGAAAACGTTATTTCTTTGATGTTTACTGGATTTCCTCACAAAGATTTTCCGCTATAACTGCACTAATAAGTTTCCAAAAGGTGTTTCAATAAATCCAATCAACACGTATCCAAAGTATTTTTTTCACCATTCGCATTCTCTTTCAACTAAAGCCAGCCAACATTTTAAACTCCATCCGTTCGAGAGTAAATTACTTTTCCAGGCAGCAAAAGCAACAATCAGCGATTCTGTTTGCTTTGATTAATTTTGCGCCTAATTTATGCTTTTATTAACTTCCTCTATGCATACAAAACATGAAAATTTTAAGCACTGAAAAACATACCAGAGAAAAATACTCCAAAATAAATCCATGACACCTTCCGTCTTCATTAGGTACCACCACCTGAATTATTATCTCCTCTTGGGTGTATGTGCTATATCTCTCCGTCCCACTCTTCTTTTCCTTACAAAAAAAAAATTAAATTCAATTTAATGTTCATGTTTTCAATTTGCACAAAGTTCTGCACAAGCTCTATGTCGAATTATTTTCTGTTGATATTTTGTCGGAATTGTAAATTTACGTACGCGCTCAGACTTGTTTGTTGGTTACACAGAGGAAAAATTGAAAAAAAGAAGAATAAAAAAATGAAAATCATGAACAGGTAAAAAAAATCAGTACATACACACTTTATAAAGATAAATACAAAAACTAATTTAGCCAGAATCCGAGTTGAAAAAGATTTCAGATTCACAGTGGAATAAATGAGAAATGAATAAATTGCGCTAAATTGAGTTCAATTCGAATTCAACTCAAACGACCAAACTGGAGTACGTACTCGCCCCTACTTCTTCCAGGTGCCTGTAACTGTCAATTTAGGGTGGTGGAAAACTCCCAGGTGTTGCTGGTTGCAAGCGCTCTATAGACTGTCGCCAATGTTTCCCTTTGTCACGGATTTCTTTGATATTTCTTAGGTTTCAGAAAGTAAACTTCAGTTCAGTCGGAGCTTTCCTGAAAATCCGTGTACAATTGGATACAGTAAGACAGGTGTGTCGATCCGATGTAGGTACCTGTAAATCTCTGTAGAATATCATAAACAAACTGTAAATATATCAGAGTATTACATATATACAAAATAAATGTAGAAAATTTCAGTATTTGACAGTGTTTTTTATCAAATATTTCTTAAGAAGTTCTGTACGTGATGTTGCGGTGAGAATAAGTTTTTGTTTGACCTACATATCAAAAGAATTTAACTTAAATGTAAACTTTTCCACCTCGCGGAAGTGTTTTTCCACCATTTCCACCATTTTACGAAAAAAAATAAATAAATATCAGTTGTGATCAACATAAAATTTTCCTCGGCCATATTTAATTTCGGAAAAAATGTGTGAAATATAACATTTTTTCAAATATCTTAAAAACCGTTAAAGATAAGTAAAAATCGTTAAAGCAAAAAAACATGAAAATTTTATATCCTATAAATCTGCATATATTTTACATAAAAGTGCATAGTTTTCGAGAGATTTTCAAAAAAAACTGAATTTTTCAAATACCTTGAGAACCGTTAGAGATCCAAAAAACTGTTAAAGGAAAAATGTGGAAAATTTTATATCCTTTAAATTTTGTTCTATTTGTTTTATCCCAAAAGCGCATAGTTTCCGATTTTTTTTTTCAAAAAACAGTATTTTTTTCAAAAAATTGTATGGGAGGTGCCCGTTATGGCTACCGTTACTTTTCCAAAAGCTAATAGAAAACTACGATTTTTGTAGAACTCATTTACACAAAATTTCAAGTCGCTAGCTCAACGCGTTCTAGAGTTATTTAAGTAAAACGGACAGATTGTCAGATCGAGAGACCGACAGACCGACAAACCTGACATACTGGCAGCTAGACCGACAGACAGACCGATAGACAGACCAACAGACAGACCGACAGACAGACCGACAGACAGACCGACAGACAGAAAGACAGACATACCAACAGACAGATACGAGGACATCCTCATAATTTAGTATCTGTCCCCGTTTTTGAGTCCGTCTCCACCATGAATACAATACTTTCCCTCTATAGCAGACGAAAGTAAAAAGAAAATTGTATACGACGGTTTCTAACGAGTGCTCGAAGAACAGGTGAAAATCTTTTTCGTGTCTTTAGGGGATAATTCTATTTTTTTATTTTTACGAAACTCCACCAAGTACTTTGGTTTTTCCGCTTGAATGCACTTTACTGTTAGATAAATAGAGAATTTTCATTATTTTCTGCTGGTTTCATTTCTTAGAATTATCCAGGATTAAATAGTGTAAAGTGGTTTTAAGACGTTTTTCGATGGTATACAAGTTTCTTTCATTTCAAATCAACGAATTTATTGTGTTGAAAATTACAGAATGAACCGAGTTTCCTTGGAAATAGTTAAGAATAGATTTTCATTTGAATTATTTTTGGGTTCTGCAGAAGAAGCTGTAATATTTGTATTGTGAAATCATCGGGAACTTTGTCAGAACCGTTGGTAGGTTTTCAACCAGATTGAAAATAAACTAAATCCGAATAATCCAAGACAAAAATTTAGATTCGAACATTTAGAAATTAAGAGACAACATACTTAAATCTAGGACTGTTCCTGCGAATCCGGGACGTATTCTTATCGTGCACATAATCCAACTGAGTTTCTAAAAATTAATTTCTATTGGATTTTGATGTGTGGAAAAATTATGATGAATTTTTATTGGTAGAACTTATTGCATTAATAAATTTTTATTGGGATGGCAAGAAATTTTGTATCGTTGCGTTTCTCGTAAATGGTAAGGCTAAAAGTTCTTGAATGAGCAAAATCGGACCATTCCTTCCCCCCTCTCCCCATGCAAACAAAACAGTTTTTCCCAATTTTCTCGAAAACAGTGAGTCGTATAGAAAAATTTATAAAGGTAAAATGTGTTTTAAATATGATTCTACATAACTTATTTATACATCAAAACCCAGTTGGATCACTCCTTCTCTACTCCCGCATACAAATTGAACACTTTTTTTCTATTTTTTCGAAAAGGGTGCATAGTATCGAAAAATTTTTAAACACGAAATGTGTTTAAAATAGTATTCTACATAACCGTTACATACATCAAAACCCAGTTGAACCACTCCTTTTCCCCTCTCCCACACAAATGGATTTTTTTTCATAAAAATTTTGCGGAGTATTTGGTAATCGCCCCTGGCAATTTTAGCTATTCTTATGTTTTTTATTTTTATTTATACTCGAAAAATATCATTTCAGAGTAAAAATAATAAAGTTATTTAATTATTTAATTTAGAACAAAGGTAAGAATATTAAAAAAAAAAATTGAAATCTGAAATAAGGAAAATTTTAAAGACGTTTCGCTTCCAAAAAGAAAAATTTGTGAAATTGAAACTCCCCAAGAAGCTGATAGTTAAACGTTAATGAAATTAAGAACTTTCTTGTATTTTCCGCTTGTCTAAAAGCTAGCTATATAATTATTAGAAGACTTCAAACTAATAGTCTAACTTAATTAATGGGGAAAGACGGTTGAAATTCAAGCGATAATTTCTCAAATATTTTCTATTCTGAAAAGTATAGCAAAATATAATAATTTCTACAAGAGAAATTTTTTATTTATCAATTTTCCATCGTTATATCAATTTTAGAGCACTTTACTCAATATTCAAGCACATGCTACAAGTTATTGGATATAATAAAATGTACCTAATGGGGAATGCTCGTACATCATAAATTTGGGGTAATTTAGAAGTAGATTTAGACGCTGTGCTAGAAGAGGTTTGGGGGTGTGAAAACGAAGTTGTGGTGCTCATTATAAAAGTATAATAAATCGATCAATTTCTTATAACTACGATTTAAATTTATGGTTTAGCCACTTGGTAGCTGGATTGCCATCACTCGCACCGTCTTTGAAGATTTGAAGAGAAATGGGTAATGCGCTATTGGTTTTTGAAACCTAATTGGGGGATGGTTGTCTATAGTAACATGGAATCATTACCACAAATAGGAACGTTCGTGTCGATAAATCCAACATAGTGCGATCAAGATGCTGAAGAAAGTCCTGCTCTTAACATCATTTCAAGGAGGTGAGATTTAGGGAAAGTGACTGGAAAACAATACAAATCGAATGGTATCACGGAGGTCTGTTGTATCCACTTGCCTGCTGCCGTAGATTCATATATAATTTGAAATTGGCCATAGATCACCTTCATTAGATGAGGCTTCTTGAATCACTATCGGTAATTTAAGGAGCAGCATCATGTACCCGGGCATGGCACAATGTGGTTGTATGTCCATCAGAATCCCACCTAATATTGGGTGGTGGTAATCCCACCTAGAGATAAATTGGAAATCTTCGTGTTTATCCACTTAAAGAAAGGCATCTGACGACCTTAAGTGCTTTCCATTCAACGCTACATTGTGGTTCGATTGGGATGCCTCAAACTTGTTAGATTTATTTCCTCTCTTGGGGTAAGATCCCAATTGGGGTATGGCTGGGTCGAAAAAGTGAGTAATTAAAATTACATCAGCCGCAGGCCACAGATTATTTTGGTGTTACTGCCGGTAAGAAATTACCCTTACCTCTATTTTTAACTAAATAACATGACGACGTCTTTACCTGTAAAAGCACCCGCAAAATCTATATCCAGATATGGCCATCTCGAGGTTAGCATGGATTTCCATCGTCGCATCTTAAAGTTTCAAACCTGAAGCTGATTTTCTTCAGCTCTTTCGGCATTTTGGGGGTGAGATAACCTGCTGGAAATTTAATTTAATTTTCAATAAGGAGCATCGGGACTTGGCCGGGATTATGGTCATAAGATTTTCAGTTTTCTAAAATAGGCTTCATTTCTTCAAAGAGAGATTTTCTTTTTTGGATTTTCTCCGGCCAGCTTCCCTCAAAGCTATATTATTCTGTTTCCGAAGATTAAATTAGGTTCGTTTCGGAAGAGGATCTTTATTGTTGTTGCGAAGGCAAATTTCAGAGTGTGTTTCTTGGAAATTGAGGATAATTTTTTTTTATTCTTGATACTTAGGCTACCAGTTTGGTAAAAATGTTGTGAAATCTGGTCTGGTTATTTAGCTCTAAGAATACTAATTTGGCCAAATTTGATTTCGGGGTGATTCCCTATTCAGTAAGAATTAGAGTTTAATTCGGGTTTTGGGTGATGGAAAATTATGTTTTTTTTCACTTTTGCCTTTCAATTTTTTATTGAATTATTTTACAATTCTTGTTTATCTGCTTTAATGGTTGATTTTCAACTTTGGTTTTCTTTGTTTTATGATAATTTTAAGAGTTTCTAAAATTTGTGAAGTGAAATTTTCATCAAAACTTAAATCATTTTTAAATATTCACAGCCTTATTAATAAAAAAAACCCCTAACACGGAGATAACTCATGTGCTAACTAACTCCGAGATAGCAAACTTATACATTAGTTAACTATTCTTATTAATAAAAATTTTTCCTCCATATAATAGCTAACTCGTATTTTTATTTAATAATTTAGCTTGAATACGGCAACCCTTGTGCCAAATTGTACCAAAAAATACGAAAATCGTTTACATTTGACTCATTTGGGTTTTTTAAATTCGTTTCCTTGGAGGCGATATTAAAATAGGAGTGAAATTAGTGTTTTTAGTTTAATTGTGATTGACTGCAAAGTAATTAAAAATGGAAAATTTAAAAATTGAACGAAAGCGATCAGAAAATTGGTGTTCAAGTGATAAGGTAATATAATATAACAACATAAATTGCATTTTTTTAATGGATCATTGCTTCTTCCAGTCTTTTTTGCAAGAGTTATGCGCCATCAAGAGTTATCAACTCCTTAACTCGAGGAAATCGGTATGTTAGCTAACACAGAGTTAACTAATGTCAGTTAACTCTAAAAAAATTTTATTAATAAGAATTTCGAGTTATCCACTGCGTAAACCATTGATAAAAATTAACTAACGCTTATTAATAAGGCTGTCAGTGTTTATTTATTCATTTTTCGCTAGATTTGTTTGAATTTTCATCAAATTTCTTTATAAAGTTCTTTTGGTACAGTGGTATCTCAATAAGTCCAACCTCGATCATTTGAATTTTCCGACAGCTTAAAGATTTTTTAATCGACTTCTCTATCTTTTTCCATGTTATTTTACCTCCATAACTCCAAAGTAACCCTCGATAAGTCGATGTTTTGCAAATTTCCGTATAAGCTGTGAGACCTCAACAAGTTCAAGTTTTAGCAAAATTTACTATGTTTCAGTAAATTTTACCGTCGTTCAGTAAATTTTACTGGGTAAACAGAAAACTAAAATTATCTGTTTTCGCCAGTAAAATCTCAGTAAAATTTCGCTGGGGAATTTACTCTGTGTTTGTAGACCCCTTCACTAACGTTAGAGACAATGAAAATGAATTAAGAAATTAATTCCAAACATGAATTGTGACAAATTTACTGGAGTGAAACAGTAAAGTATCAGAATCCTTAAATTAAGGATTCTGCAGTCAAAATTGACTGTATTTTCAGTAAATTTTACCATCGTTCAGTAGATTTTAATGGGAAAACAGTAAACACATATTTTCTGTTTTCCCTGGTGAAATCGCTGAGCAATTTACAGGGAGAAGTTCAGTCTGCCCCCGTCAACTTCGACCTTATGAGGTTCCACTGTAATATTGTGTGTCAGATTTTCTTTTTTATTTTTACTAAATGTTTAGTACAGCGAAAATCACAATAATACGATATTCGATTTCCATGTACAATCATAATTTCTCATCAAATATTTAATATCCATAAATAATTTAACGCAACATTTCGTACCTTTCTATGAATAGTTTTGTTACATTATCAATATTAATGATATTAAAGACTAATATTCGTCTTTCCGAATCCAAGAAATACAATCTGAATACAATCTGAAACTCCATACCTACTAATACAGAAAAAAAAGCTTTTCTTTGATTTATTAGCTACTTAAGTACTAAATTGTACACTTTATATACACAAAATCTGATTTATCGATTCAATTTTCTCCTTATGTGAGCAGCAGCAGCGGTAATCACGATTCTTGAATACATTTTACAAATGCACGAGCATAAAATATCTTGTAAATCGAGGGTTGTGCGAAAAAGAGGTAATAATCATGTCACTAAAAACACGTATGGAAAATTTCTTGCTAACAATACATCAAAATCACACACCGATGGTGAAGAATTCTCTTTGGTGGTGCGGTTTCACCCGAAATATTGTAATACAAAAACCGCGTGCAGAAAATTTACTAAAAAGGGTTGATGTTACATTATTTTGTCATCATACCGTATGTGATGAAATCGTCAAGTGTTGTGTTTTACATTAAAAAAAAGTTTGATTGGAACAAAATATTTTTCTTGGCCAACTGGTCAAAGTTGACTTGTCAAAAAGTTGACTTGGATCCGTTTTATTATTTTTCTGAGTGTATGATTTCAACAATTTCCACTGGGATTTAACTAACCCCTTAAAGACAGAATCGAGGTTTGAATTTTTGAGAGAAAATCCGCCTAGAGGTTTTTTCTGGCCCTAGAAATAAAAATTCGCAATAAAAAAACTGCTTTCTAGTGAGGAGTTACTGTTACATAATATGCCAAAAATTTGTCCCGAATGGGTTAAGTACAGTTCATCATTTAGGGTACATTACGATTGCCAAAAGGTAATTGAAGCTTTCCTTACATGATAGATTAGATATATGGTTGGCACATGGTGCGTTTTCTGTATGCGGTTTATGGGGTGCTGCGAGTCTTTTTTTTCACACATGATCTCTCTCGCTTGTTTAACGATTTCTTCATGTGGAACCAACATTCAGAACCAAAAACTCGAAAAGGGTTGAAACATTTAACACTAGACTTACGCGTAATTCATATAAGGTGGCGTAAATTTTATACACTGTTGGTGGGTATGACGATCGGGTGTTTATACCACCACCGCATGAACAATGAATTGAATTCTTGGCAACAACTTATTTCCTGTGTCAAAATTGGCGCCTAGGCTTTAAATTATCGCACACCTCATTCTTTATGCTACACATAGTTTTCACCCCATCCGTTTTATTCATTCCCCTTGTTTACCATCATTCCCGCTCGCCATTGTCTTCATTATAATCATCAACCTTCGTCATTTTCTCAATTATATGAGCCGTAACCCTTTTGTCTTATTAGGCTTGTACTCATTGTTAATTTAATATACCATTCATGTTATACTTTCATACAGGAGTATTTCGTATCCTGTAAAATTTATAACACCATCCCTTAACTTTCACTTCCGTGCATGTTGTTTTCTATTTATCCCCGGAAAGAATTCGTTTTGACATGGGACATATTAAATGGTATATGTCATCACACCAGTGAAAGTAGCAGCATTTAGACTGCCTTTAATTTAATTCCCCCGGTAAAATCGCGTAACGTGAGTAACGTAAAACAATGCATCCTTTCACAGGATGTGAGCGATGAGGCTTCGGGTTTAGAGGCGAACAAAACTTGTATAAAACCGAGTTATACCAATTTTTCCGGTGTGCTATTTGGGGGGTGGGGGGTGGGGGGGATGAATACTACTGCTAAAATAGCAGTGGTGATCAACACAAAACTTTCCTCTGCAATATTTAGTTTCGGGGAAAAATATGTTAAAAATGATATTTTTTCAAATATCTTGAGAACCGTTAAAAATACGTAAGAACCGTTAAAGGGAAAAATGCGGGAAATTTTATTTCCTTTGAATCCGGTAATATGCGTTTTTTCACAATAGCGCATAGTTTTCGAAATATTTTCAAAAAAGCGAGAAATTAAAAAAAAAAACTGAATTTATTTCAAATATTTTGAGAACCGTTAGAGATACAAAAAAAACCGTTAAAGCAGAAAATGTAGAAAATTTTATATCCTTCAAATTTTGTTATATTCATTTTTTCCCAAAAGCGCATAGGTTTCGATTTTTTTTCAAAAAACGGTATTTTCTCAAAAACATTTTATAGGAAGTACCCGTTATAGTAGTTACCATTACTTCTCCAAAATTTGATAGAAAACTACGATTTTCGTAAAACTTATTTACAAGAAAACTTTACAAATGTTGTAAATTCATTCATGGCTCGCAATCTATGTAAAACTGTAGGTGCGATGCAGGGAAGAAATTGTTATGAAATATCAATTGAGGAGGCCCAGGCTCTTTAAGAGCTGTAGCGCCGAGGATGATGATCATTTACAAAAAGTTTTAAGTCGCTAGGTCAACGCGTTCTCGAGTTATTTAAGATATGTGCAACAGACAAACCGACAGACAGAGGCACGGACATCCTGATAATTTTGCCTAAAAAAGGATTTCGTACTGGGCAGAAATGTTCTATCTGTCTCCGTTCTCGAGTCGGTCTCCGTCATAAATACAATACTTTCCCTCTATAGAAGAGGAAAATAAAAAAAAGGGGGGCGCTAGATGTATTTTTCATTTTGGAACATAGAACCTGTCAGATCTTATGTTCCTCTGTCATATGTGCGCTTAATAATGGTAAATGACCGGGTGATTAATTCAAAAGTTCAGAACTTGCTCATTTTCCAGGTTTCGGATGAAAGTTTGGTTTTCGCAATCCAGGATCAAATTCCAACCGAAACGTACCACCAAAACATGACCGAACGCAATTCAAATCGAGCCTATTTTCTACTACGATTAGGTCCGATACACCCCCGCTTTTCCTGGGAAATCAGTAACAATGATTGAGTGTTGAGACTTTTCGCCTTCCTACCAGAACCATTTTTCAATTTACTTCGTCAAGGATTTTGATCTCATAAGCCATAGAATGAATAATAAGGAGTCTTTTTTTCGGGTCTATCCTTTCGGTTCACAAAAGGCACAAGAATTATTTACTGCCACGTGAAAAGATGGCGTAAAAAGTGTGTTTTTTGTGTTATTGCGTGATGCTTGTAGAGTTATATTCGCACGCAAAAATGATGAGCTTTTTTTGTAGATTTAATGAGACTTTTTCGCATAATTATTTTTTTATGATTTTTTTTGGGATGGCGGAATGGAAGGACGATCCCGGAGTTTTAGTAATTAAATCTTTGTTAGAGGCCGGTGTAATGTTTAAGTGTTTTTCTTTTGGTTTATTTTTCTGGTGTCCTTTATTTCGTTCCTAGCCAAGCCACTAAGCAAAGGATTTTAATTTTTTATTCGTGAAGTTTTCATCCTTTTAATAGCAATATATTTTGTTGATATTCTTGAAATATTCATGAAATATGGCGCAATTTCGGGGGTCTGTTTTGAGTGTCAACTTGAAAATATTAAAAATTGTTTGGTAAACAAAGAAAAAATACGATGGTGAGATATTAGGGCCTTTTCTTAGCAGGGTATTATGCCGAATATTTATGTAATTTAATCGTTTGGGTGTAAATTTTTCTTAATTTTAAATTATTAATGAGTAACCGTTTTAGCCTAGTTTATTTTTGTGACTGTCGTTACAAAATAACTGGTGCGCAATCGTTTCCTCAGGAATTCTTTTGCGACAAAATGTTATATGAGGGAATCGGTTGGCGAGGGGGAGGGGGGGGGGGGGGGATCAAGTTTGAGGTCAATGTAAACTTGTATCGCAAGTGAACATCAGGAAACGCTGTAAGTATGAATTCCTGGGTCCGTCCAAAGATAACTATTTAGACTGTTTGTAACTGAATTATAAATCTGGTGCCAATATTTTTTTTGTGGGGATCCGGGACAGATTACTGATGGAAAGTGGTGGGGAGAGGGGACAAAGAGTGGTGACAAAGAGTGGGGAAATCCTTTGAATTTAATCGTGAAAATTTTGTGAGGGTACACGGTGGGAAATTTGGGTCGAATTTTTGAACTTCACTCAACTATTTTGGGTTTAAAATGATTTTTTTAACTATTTACTTGAAAAATTTTCAGCCAACAGGATTTAAAAAACGATTTTTCTATGGTTTTAAACTTTCAGGTTGAATTTTCAATTTTTTAAAGTTTAAATGTGCTTTTTTAAACCAACTTAGTTGAAAATTTAAACCTAAAACGATGAAAATTTATACTTTTGGTTTTTATTTTAAACTAAAAAGGTAAAAGTTTTATACTTTTGGTTTAATTTTTAACTAAAAATTTGAAAAAATGAATTTTTTTTAAACAGAAGTTGAAAAATTAAACAAAAAAGACGAAAAGGTGAAACAAACATTCCACTATTGAAATATTTTTAATAAAATGCGTCGCAGACAGTTGTTAAATGTAGTAATTCCTAAGAAAACTGCGCCGCAGGCGAAATATTTTGGGTATCGAGGTCAATTTTCTTTAGTGGTTAAAAAATTGCAACACTAGATTGCGTAATTCTCGGACAAAAGTTTAGTTTTCGGGACGCATGCCTAAATCCGGCCATTTCGTGATGTATGGTCACTATAATTATAAACGACACAATAGAAACAACGAAAAACATTAAAAACTTCCGGACTAGTAACCGGATTTCAACGACTTTTTTGTGACCGATCCCAAAGTAACTGATTTGCAACGACTTTCGTGTGGCCGATTACAAAGTAACCAATGGTCAATCAATTTTATATGCAACCGCCACATAAACTGATTTGTAACGGCTACTTGTCGACCAGGGTCACATTGTAACCTGAGTCGCAAATAGTTGCTTGGTGACTTGTACCATAAGTACTTCTATTTTAAGAATTTGCACAAATTTATACTTTAGAATATGATTTTTTTATGGCAAATGGTTTTTTGACTGTCCTTTAAATGTCTTAGTAAAATTATGAAAGCGATTTTTTTTGCGCTGGTCGTTCTTTTAAAAAAATATTTTAATAAAAAAAATAAATCATTGACGTCATTTATGCAATGAAAATTGTGGGAAATCACTTTTTAATGACGGTGTCTTTTATTTTTTATATCAAAAATATTCTCCACTTTGACGTGAACATCAAATATTACTTAAGAGACAAAAACACATAATAAAAAAAAAAAAAATCAATACAAATCATCATATTTTCTATAAGCGTGGCTCTACCGTCCTTTTTGTCGTCAGCAAGTCTGAATCCTTTATAATTTTTTTATTTCAATTTTTAATGGTTTTGAATGTAAATTTTTAAACGAAAAATAATTATCCTGTTGGCTTCAATACCCGTGTTTGAGAAGGAAGAGCAGATTTTTTTGTCGAAGGATTTTTTTTGTCGTTTGAATTCAGTTGAGTTGAATTGAAACCTCGGGCTATTCATTGTCTATCGAAAACAGATTTTATACCAGAACGGAGAATTCCGGAAAATTCGGCAGGAAAACTCATTTTCCTATGGGTAAAAGTAATAACAGGCAGCCACAGGAAAAGCTCAATTTAGGGATAGTGAATCGACGGTACATTAGTCTGGATGTAGTCTGTCAATACAGAATTTTCATATTTGCTGTGGATTTTCCCAACTCCTTGTGGTTGATTTGGAATGTTTACGGAAGAGGGGAGAGAGAGGGGAATTTGTCAACGTATTTTCGAAGAACCCAGACTGACTCGAGCAGAAGGAAATGAAAATAAAAGTGAAAAGCGTAAAGAAAAAGTAGGAAAATCTACAAAGAAAACTGGAAATTGGAAATATCCCAATTAGAATTGCAGGACTTTATAAAATGACGATTTTTCCGATTCGGGTTTTTCGCCATTTCCATCAACATGAAATTGAATGATTTTCAAATGGAATTAAATCAGCTTAACACATGGATATTGTGAAAAATGTGTTAGGTACCCTGTACTTGTGTGAGGTCGAAATTAAATATTCGTCGACTCTTTGCAGACAATTAGCAAATAAAACGTGAACATTTGAACTTTTCCAACCACTGTATATATTGGGAAAATGAGAAAAATATGTGTTTTCTCAAATTTCATCAGAATTTTTTCGCTATTTGTATTTCTTGTTACTCTGGTATTCGTACGTGACTAGAATTGAAATAGTGTAAAATGTGAACATTTTTTTCTTATATTTTGAAGTACGAGGTGGTAACCTTGTAAAACTGTTTAAGGATTTTCAGTGGGAGTGGGTGGGTCATGGTATTTTTACTTATGATGAAAAGGGCAAGTTAAGCATGTCATGTGGGAGTTAAATTTTGAAATGAACGTTTTGTGCTGAAATTTACGACAATGATGTCTAGATGGGAATTTCGATTTATTCTTTTCTTTTGTTTTCTACAATCTTGACTTTTGTGTGTTTTTGTATAGATTTACTTGTAGCATTTTCTCAAGGTAAAATATATGCGACACTTTTATTGTTTGAAAGGTGTTACACATTGTTACTGATTTGTGTCTGTCTAACATTTTAGGGTCTTTGGAGTAAATTGTTTTTGACAGATTTAATTTGAAAAAGGGATCAAGGATGTTTATTTTGTTGAATTTGTTTTTTATTGAAAGATTTTTTTTTATTTGTAGATAATTTTGATTGGTACAAAAATTCAAATCTTTTAACCCAATTTCATATTTCCTAAAAATTCAAATGACCACAGAAAATTTTATAATACGAAATTGTGGGGGTTTTTAGTCATCTTGAATATTTAAGAAAAACAAAAAAAGCCCTAATTTTTCTTCTTTTAATATCTCCCTGTTGTACGGACCAGTTGCTGTGGATCAAGTCGGAAAGGATTACAAGATTTTGGTAAATTTTAGTGGATTAAAAATTACCGCACCGAAGGAAAAAATTGTAAATCCGGAATACGGATTTTGATGTATGGATAAGTTATATAAAATCCTATTTTAAACACATATTACCTTTATAAAATTTTCGACACGATGCACGGTTTTCGAGAAAACGAGGAAACAGGAAAAACATATTCCATTTGTATGTTTGGACCAAAGGGAGGGAGTGGGGAGGGTTGGTGAGTGATTGGATTTTGATTTTGACGAAATTTTACGTAATACGACTCACCGTTTTCGAGAAAATTGTAAAAAACTGTTTCCTTTGTATGGCGGAGGGGAGAAGGAATGGTTTGATTTTGTTCGTTCAAGAACTTAATTTTGCTATTTGCGAGGAATGCAATTGTAGAAGCCGAAAATTAGCGTGGCATATTTTATGGACAGCCTCTAACGCTTTTTCAAGGGTTTTTCTTGGAATTTAATTTCATCGTCAAAACTTCTGAGATATATTTATGTGTCCTTTGTGGAAAAATGTCGATAAAATGCGCCGCAGGCAAAAAAAATCAATTAACAGCAATTCCCAGCCGAAGTAGAGTAATTTCCTAATATTTAGTAATCGGTTTTTCTAGCATTTTACAAGTTTTAAAACAACATTGAAAAATCCGGGACAAAAATTTAGTTTCCGGCATGGCGAAAGAACATACCGAAATTCGGGACTATTCCGGCCATTCCGGGGCGTTTGGTCACCCTAGTTATACCGAATCCTTAATAAGATTTTTTAAATCAAATAAACAAAATTTATTCAAAGCAATATTTAAAAAATACTTCACTTAACATGAAATCAGAAATTTGCATTACCTTTTATTTTTACTTGTTTTCGCCACACAAATTTATAAATCAGAAACTATGTACATACACGTTTAAAATTATGACAATAATTTTATAATATAACTGAAACAACTGAAACAAAAAACCAGATTTATATTTGCTCATATATGCAAATTTAAAATGCTATGTTATCGACTTAATATTCATGTGCACATTTTGTTTTATTAACAAAACTACTTATGATGGTATTTATTTATACATAAAGTATGAAGGTATGCAATATGTTGTTGCGATTTTCTTATCTCTGGTATTTCATATAAATAAATGTTGACATAGTGTGGAACAGTGGTGAAAAATGGAAATTTTTGTCCTGCTGTTGCTTCATTTTATTTTATGTCATTTGATTTGCATAAACGGAAATGCAATTTGTATTTAGTGTGCCGCACTATGCAGTATTTGGTTTACACTATGCTGCGCTTCAATTATTTTAGAAACGGGTAGACAGAACCCGTGACGCCATATTTTAAAAAAACCAACGCTACCACTTCATATTTGTTTTGTGGTTTTGTGAATATTTTTATCTTCATTCTTATGCGATTCTTCTCAAATGAAACTGAAGTTTTAGAAACGAGAAACGGTGGTATGAAAACCGACTTCCATTTAAATCCTGTACAATTACTCAGCAAAAATATTTACAATGCGGTTGAAACTCTATTTATGCGTTTTCCAGGAAGAAAATGTTCATCACACCAGGTTTTTTTTCTCCAGAATTCTGTTTTTTTTTGTAATTCCTTGAAGCGCTGAAGTTTTATTAAAGTCGTCTTCTACGTTCAGGAAACCACCCTTTTGAAGAAAAATTCTTAAAGAGTACAAAATAAACGACGTTTCTCTGGTAATAGCAGTTCTCTGGTAATGTTCGACAAGTACTTGGCAATACGTTGTATTTTACTACGTTTCACTATCGTTGCTTGAAAATTCCTTCATGGACTTTGTGGGCTTTTCACGGTGCAAACGTTTAAATTTCCCAACTGAAAAAAATTGAAAACGTCGCATTTACATTTATTTCTTAACCTCACGCTCGTAAAGACCAACATTTATTTGAATTTCATTTTTACTTTAGGATTCTTGTACACATTTATAAAATTTAGGTAAGTTTTTCAAAACAATTTAATCTATAAGATTAATTTTACCACAGCTTTAACTTGCAAATTGCTTGACCGATTGAACTGAATTTTTACGTAATGCATATTGTTTGTGTAAAAGCTTGCAAAAGCAGTTCTACCCGCTTGAGTAAAATTTTTTAGCGTCAGGGGGTGATATTTATTCATTATGAATTCATTCAGGGAAGTTGGCAATAAGGTCCTTAGGGGAAGTTGGCAACAAGGTTATTAACATCAATTGGGCGTTCACCCAAAGCCGATGATATTTATTTTATACTTTTATCTTGCTTTTACATCTTCGGAAGTGATGTTGACAACTTGGTTGAAAACATTTCGTTTCGTCTGTGGCAAAAGCTGACAACCAGGTTGACAACATTGTTGAAAATAAGGTTTCTCGTCTGTGGGCGGCTTAAAGGCTGTCCATAAAATATTTTACGCCAATTTTCGGCCTTTCAAATCTCCCACTTTTCGGGATTTTTTATATAGAGTGTATTATCGCTTATCGCAGACTGCCTCACCCCCTCCTCTAAAAGTGTAACGAATTTTATGGATAACACCTAATAGAAATTCCCTCTAAAATCCATTGTCTAAATTGATGAAGAAATTTTGATCAATCTTACATTGTCCAGCAGGAAACCACCGATTGTCCAGTCCAGCAGGAAATCTTTCTCATCATTGAAAATCTACTTCGGTCGTCGGTTGCTAATCCCTCTTTTTCTGTCTTTTAAATTTCTAAAGAGATTTTTATACACCCGGAGAAAAAAATAGTGAATCTAATTATATTTGTAATGAGTAATCGGAACTACAACTAAAATGGTTATTTTCAATTACAAAAGTTGTAAATTTAACCACAAAATTGTACATTTTACTACTAAGTTGTTAAATTTATTATAAAAACATCCAATTTTGATTATTTTTGTAATTGAAATTAACTTTTTAAGTAATAGTCACGATTTTCCATTATAAAATAGTTCGATTTACTATTTTGTTTTCTGTGTGAGGACAACAACCTAAAGTATAGGTTGTTTTCGGTTCGAAATCGGTTTTAATTCTGATTCGGGGGATTTTTTTTATTATATTGAAAGAACTCGAGTCAAAAAAAAATTAATTTTTCCGATAGACTTCATAGTTTTTCGGGAAAATTGGGAATAAATTGGCATTTTTTTGCTGTTGATCATCCAGTTTTCTACGAAATTTGTAGATTTTGAACAGATTTTCTGCAACACTCGATTTAAAACTTCTTCATGCCTTCCAAATTCGCTCTAGAGGTTTTTCAAAATTCGCTTCGTGTAGAATTTTTCTTCGTGTACTTACAAGAAATTACGATCCCGGCTGTGTGAATTCAGTAAGCGGAAATGGAGAATCGAGCGGTTGAAATGTTAAGTAATATTGCTGAATTATGTATCATTGTGCTATTGTCAACCACTGATGCTGACAAGATGTACCAAATGAAAAAAAGCCTAGATAACACAGGAAAAAAAAGAAAACTTAGTGGTATTGAGGTACAAAGAAGTTTATATTTCTCTTCATTTTAAATCTGATTTCATGCCTTTGTCAACCAACGGAGATTCATGTCATTTTGACTTTGAGCTTTGTAATCACGTCTTGTACAGAAAATTTCTGCTGATGTTGGGAAAACTGGGAAATGAGAATAACAAAAAGTGGGAAATGGCGAAAGAAAAACTTTTGCTCGTGATTTGTGGTCATAAAACGCGGTAACGTCAGACCGACGACGACAATATTATACAGTAATGGCTAATAGAGTCACCACATTAAGAAAACAAAGTTTATTTTCACGTTTATTTTCACGAGGGGTGCACAGTGGGAAAGTTTAACGGTTAGAGGGTGAAACATAACGAAAGGAACTTTCTTAGCAGCTCAGCTGGGTCCAGACGAGATTCGTGAATCTGAACTTCAGGGTGGATTGAGGGTGGATGGAACCCAATGAGTAATTGGATTGCATTTCCTACGAATCCCCATGGTTAGCGAGGTAGGCCTCAATGGAATTACTTTTAGGGGTGAGTATAGCTTGAAAGCTTATGCTAAACCGCTACAAGATGTTTTGAATTGTGGAGGATTTGTAATTGGTTTTTATTTCATTACCCGAGGAAAACAGGGACTTTGAGTGAAATTGCAAAGACGAACTGATTTCCACTTGTGACATTCAATCTCAGGCGTAATTCCTTCTTAAAATTCGCAAAGAATGCCAAACAGGAGTCAGTTTGGTCGCATAAGAAAATTTGATTTATTTTTGTCTTATTTTTTCTTATTTTTCTAAGGCGGTGGGTAGGGTGGGGGGAGGTTACAAATGTCGCTCATACATATTTATCAGTGAGATGGTGGCAAGGAAACTTCGAAGTCGATCACTTGGCCGAAATGTTGAAATGTTTCACAAAACAAACGATAAAGGGATCTTGATTTGGATTTTATGCTCCACTGAAGGGAGTTTTATTGGCCTTTGAGAATAGTTTTTGATTAACGTGGACCAAACTGGAATTATTCTTGAGTTGTAACACAAGGGTTGATTGTTTTAATTATGTTTGCTTTGTGTTGGAAATGTGAGCATACCAATTGTGTTTGAAAATATCTTAAGGAAGATAGTGTAATAATGTTAAAATACATTTTGATTACGGACAGAGTCTAAGAAAACTGTTTTTCGAGAAATTTTCTTCTGTTTTTGTCATGAACAATTTTGTAAGATTTTCTTTGAATATTCTTGAAGTTAGCTTTAAGATGAGTGGTAGTTCATAAAATATGTTGTAATCCCCCTCCTCCCCCCCCATCCATTCTTTCCTCCTCTCCCGCTTCCACTCTTCTCTCCCGCTTCCACTTTTCCCTCCTCTCTCCCTAATTTTTATTGGGAAGCGGAGAAGGAGCGGTTCAATTTTGCCCGTTCAAGAACTTAGCCGTCCCATTTTCGAGAGGCGCAACTGTAAAAAATTTCAAGCCTCTAGCTCAATCCTTTCGAAAGTTATGGTGTTCATGGACAGATAGACAGGCGGACATTCGCCAAAAGTGTCTTTTCTTCACAAATCTTAAATACTTTTTCCACTAAATCACTTTTCCTCTAAATCCGGTAATGTTTATCAAAAATACTTAATATGAAGGGATTTTTGATAAACAACGTGTCAATTTGTATTTCCCTGATAAACTCCTTTTCGCAAATGTTAATACATCATGTATTTTTAATGAGCAACAAAAAACCTTTTTCCTATGGAGAATTTCCGCACAAACAACCCGTTATAAATTTTCCTCTCAATGCGTTTTCTATCGTTGCTTAATATTTTATACCAAATACTATTTAATAGTCAATCCAAACGATGTTTACGATCGAAAAGTTTCCCTTTAAAACGATCGAATATTTCGATATCCATCATGAACGAACAATAAATTTAAGGATATTTTCATATTTTCATTGCAAAAGCAAAATTTTTCGTACGATAAAGCAAATATTTATTTTATTATTCGAGCTTACATCACACTTGCTACAAACTATGCTATCAGGACCTTGTTGGGCCGTGCTAATATTTTAGGCGTATACAAGAACCCATTATTCTGTAATTCACTGTAAAGTTGAGATTTTAGTCTTAATGGCGGAGGGTTTTTTTTTCTTATTCTTGTGCTTCCATTTTGATAAAACATTATTATAATAATAATAATAAAGAGTAAACAAGCTTTTCACTTCGAAATAATATGCAGAGGACAACCATAATATTCTGGGGTAGGATATTGCTGTAGCCACTGGCGCCGTGGGGTTGAATTTCTGGAAGAACGGCGACCAAAAACCAAGTCGTCCGGTTTAAATTAAACGCGCGAAATTGCCACCAGGCTGTGGATTTTCAGCCCCAAGTATTTTTAGTTCTTTTCATCTCGTTTTCCTTGACACCGGGTTACTGGGTCATTGGTATAGGTGTTAGCCTGATAAATTATTCCACCCAAGTTTTGTACTAAGTTCGACCCTGTCCGTATTTATACTGGCATTAATATTTATGGACCACCCCATAATACAATATCCATTGTACATAGGCATAAATATATTTGCACTCTGGATTTAGGTAAAGTCACACAACTTTTCCAGTGATATACACCGGACTGATTTCGCTGTTGCTTTTCGCTTTTGTTCAATTTTTCGCCCAGGACAATCTTGATGGAAGTTGGTTCGTCCTGGAGGGTTTTCATCCTTTCTGTGGAAAGATTTCGGTCGGTTTAAAAAATTGTGAACTGCATGAGATACCGTAAAAAAAAAATTTTTTTTTTAGGTTAGCGACCTCGCAGAAAACTTTTATTGTTTAGGTGAAATCGTGTTCATCCAGCAAGGATACTTTTAGGGAATATTTGATGAGGGAAATTTTCCATCAGCAAAAAATATCTCATGCCATTGCACAGGAAAATTATAATCTTTTTTTTATCGCTTTTACCGGAAAATATGAACATTATGTAAAAGTAGTTGCTTCTAGGTAAGAAGACTAAAAAAAGGGATGTTTAGGCTCATCAGTTTTTATTCCTAGTTATTAAAGCCGCAGCGGGTACTACGACCAGTTGACAATTAGTTTTTTTTTCGGATTTAGTGGTCTATTTCGGGATTGGATTCATTGAAATGTGGAATTAATTGAATTTACAAACGGTGAGCCTCAGAGAAGGATTTTTTTTAAGAATATGTAAATTTTTACTTAAATTTTCAAGACGACGATTTCTAAATGTAATTGCTTGTCAAGGCCTTTAAAATATTTTTGGTTCTGTGATTCCCTGAAAAAACGACGCGCGAATCCCCGAATCAGTGACCTCAAAAACCCCTCAGTGTGAATTTCCCAAGAAAAAACAGGGCACCAATCATGTATTCCGACGCGTCTCTGTCTTTCGACTTCGACGCAGCTTATGACTCTTGACTTTGCCATATCTGCAGCTTGAAATTTCCCGAAATCGTCACTATGAATCGAAAGGTGATTCTGACTCTCATTCCAGGAAATTTGAAGCTGCTGATATGGCGAAGTCAAGAGTTAAAAGCTGCGTCGAAGTCGAAAGACAGAGACGCGTCGGAATACATGATTGGTGCCCAGGAAAAAGTATACTTTCGTCAAGCTAATTTTCGGCTTTTTAAATCTCTTCCCCCTCATCACACTTTTTCAGGAATTTTTAAAATCGCTGTTACGCTAAGAGTGAAAATGCCAGTGTATAATAAGGGAACCACACGATTTCGGACAATTTTTGCCTTTTTTCTAGGATTTGTCGCTCAGAAGACTCGAGTCAGATATTTGGTTTAATCGATCGAGTGGTTTTTGAGTTAAAAATTTGGAAAATCGCCAAGCGTTAAAAGTTTTAAAAAAAAAATGTTTTTTTTTTGTTCACTCTCGAAAAATTGAACTGTTGTAATTTCCCCCCGTTGTTGATGATTGGCAAAACCTTACAAATGTTGCGATCTTGCCCTTCTGTTGTTTAAAAATCACTGAACTTGCTTTACTGCACCGAGTATTGGTGATAATAAATTTATTATCCGAAATTGTTATCGCCTGTTCCACTATTAATGTGTAATAAAACCTTACAAATGTTGTGATATAGTTCTCGGTTCGTTAAAATGTGGAGTAGAGAAAAAAAGATGGTGATCCGGCGTTGCCCAGGGCGCGAAAAGAATTGCGATGCAAACCTGGAGGACATCGACGCGTGACCGGCACCTGTGGCGAGAGACATTGCGGCAGGCCAAGACCATAAAGCGGTTGTTGTAGTGCCGAGAGAGAGAGAGACAAAAAAAATATTACGAAATTTCATTTTGACTTGGCGAAGATTGGTTTTGGCCTGTTTATCACTGAATTTTTTTTAAAAGAAAACTAGTTTATCCTATAAGCATATTTTAAACATTTAAAAAAAACATTCTTTTTGTTAATTTTCAGACTGGCGAAGTGGTGTCAACGATCATGAACGGGTACAGAGGCAGTTATCTGTCTCATCAGATAGTAAATTACTCGATGATGATATCAGAGAGGAGACACGAGTCATAATGAGACCAAAAAAGCCACCTAGACCTAAATCTGAAGCATTTCTAAATAAACAAGACCTGCATCCTAGAAGAAAACGATTTAGTGCATTTGGGGTAAGTTTACAACTAGGAAACCATAGATTCTTATTTAATCGAGTTTTTAAATACACGCCGAGTGTGTTCCTCTTACGGTTCACTTTCGCAACTTAAATCTGACGGTATAAGAATTTATAGGGTGTGACATGAATATTTTTTTAATTTTTTTTTTGATTTTATGCATTTATAAAAATTTTTTGGTGGAAGTTAAACTTCTACGTTATATTTAGCTACATATTAAAAATAATATCGCCCTCTTTTTTTTAAATACAAGTCCAAAAAAAAAATTTTTTTAATTCACCCAACATTTTTTTTACATTATTTCATATTTCTGTCAATAATATTTTTGTTTCATATTTCTGTTTCTTATTTTTGTTCTTTAAAATTAAAAAAAAAATAATGACACTGACGCTATACACTTACAGCCAATTATAACAGTTAAGAAAAAATTAAGTAACTATCGTCTAGTGCTTCTATCACCAAATCGAAACACTAAAGGGACTTTAGTGAGAAACAATAACAAAGTAGGTAACAATGTTAAATGTTCGAATGATTATCTTCCCCTCCTACCTCTGCAAAATGTCCGCCCCAAAGAAATCGTAAATTACCCCAATTTGTTAATGAATTACATTGAAATTATGTATATTACGAGCCTAATATATAAAGTCGCGTAAACTCGGGTTAAATAAATGTTTATATTTATCTGTGAATTTGTAATCAATCACAGCCTGTAAAGATAACCCCCGAAACCGTTCACCTTCGCCCGTCACCCCCATTTTTCTACTTGATGTTGTTAATTATAATACATACTGTTGTAGAATTGCATGTTAATTAATTCGCTAATTTTTAATTGAAGCGATTTTCCATTTGACTTATGTTCAATTTACATACTTGAATTCGAATCGATTATAATATTAGAATGAACTAATTCTTTGTCGTTTCAGACACTTTTTAATGCCTCAGGGATAGAGTGGGGGAGGGGGTGATTTGCTCAGATCTATAGAAGACTGTAAGGAATCGTAGAGAATTTACTGGCTGAATAAATTTGGTTTAATTTGATTCCTTTTTCTCTTATTTCCGTTTGTCAGTTTAATTAAATTTCTCGTACTGAAAACGAAATATTCTCTCATCAATTTCAAATGATTTTCTTGGTTAACGAGGAAAAAATTAAGTCTGTATAAGACTGAAAAAAAAAAAAAAATAGAAAATAGAAAATTCTTTTGACGACTTTTGAGTTGAACAAGTGTGCAAAGTACAACCACCACTATATATACCAGATAAAAAGTTATTTCTTTAGTTTTTTTTTTTAAATTAAGGGTTCAGTTTTGCTCGTTAGAATTTTAGTCATTCAGCAGATTTGTTCATTTAATCCTTTGTACAACTTGAGTCTATTACGGTGCAGTTTTTCGTCGAGATGGATCTCTTTTTTTCTCATTTTGAAAATTATTCTTCCTACACCAACATTTAAATTAGAACTTTCGATTTTTTTTCATGTGCAAGGAAGCGATTTTTACTTTTTTTTTTACTTTCCTTGGCTATAGAAGGAAAGTATTGTATTCATGACGGAGACCAATTCGAGAACGGAGACAGATAGAAAATTTCTGATCAGTACGAAATCCGTTGCAGGCAAAATTATGGGAATGTCTGTGCATCTGTCTGTCGGTTTGTCAATCTGTCCGTTGTACGTATCTTCAATGACTCGAGAACGCGTTGAGCTAGCGACTTGAAATGTTTTATAAAAAAGTTCTTCGAAAATCGTAGTTTTAGAAAAGTAACGGTATTAATAACGGGCACCTCTCATACCATTATTTTGGTTTTATGAAAATTTCTCAAAACCTATGCGCTTTTGGGAAAAAATGCTTGTAAAAAGGTAACCCCTAACGTAAAAGCTCCTGCCTGCTAATTATAATCATCATTGAGCCATGTTTTATTAAATGAACACAACAATTTTTCATTTTCCATTATTTATTATTTTTTTTTTGTTATTTATTAGTGTTTGCCTCATATTTTTTGCTAGGAAATTTTCTTTTTTCTCATCAAATGCAGTGAAATCCATTGAGGTTCGAGCATGAAATACCGCCAGGTTTTCTCTTCAAAATACACAAGAATTAGAAGAATAGACAAACGTTAAAAGTGGAATTTCCTATTTGCGCTTATTTAAAATAGGAAACGTGCAGCCTTGCGACAAGGTCGTGTTTTCAAAATGTCACATTTGTCAGTGACAAACTATACACACAAAGGTTATTTTACCTTTTTTTAAGTTTCACTGTTTCAAACAGAAAATAGACGACCTTAAAGTATTAAAGCATTCGCATTCCTCAAAAGGAACAAAAAAAAAAACATTGAAAAATGTCTTTTAAGTCGTATAGAATGCGTTTTCTGCTTAAAAAGTTTTTCCCTGATGAAGTGGTCTTTAGAGTGGATTTGCATAAATGTTGCGGAATAAATTTTGTTATAAATCCTTTGCACTTTTCAAGTGCAACATATTTAGAAAGTGGCGACTGTGGAATTATGTGAAACACTGAAGAAAATTCTCAACGGATTAACATGAAAATAAATTGTTTTTTTTACAAAGTGTTAACAATTTTTTTAGACTTTTTTTTAAATACAAAAATATGCACTTGTGTGGTTCGAGCCCACTTCTGAAAATTCCTTAACAGGCTTAAAATATGCCACGCTAGTTTTCGCATTATCGGACCCTTCGCCCCTCACCCTGTTTTATCCAGTTTTTGAACGGTATTTAATACCGCTCTTAAATATCCCCATCCCCTAAATAGATAATATATCTCATGGATGCATTTTACGGATCCCACTTCTTAAAATACGCTTCAACCTAATAAAATTTCCAAATGAAAAGTTGTCTAATCGATATAATATGTTTTCCTCGTCCAGTTTTAAAATAGTTTTTTTTATCCCCTCTTTCTCTGGTTTTTTTATTCTTATTTATTTTACACATCCCCCTACATTTTTTCAATAATTTTCCGATTGAAATCCAACTAATTAATTTCGTTTTAATTCATTTCACTCGTTTCAAACATTCAAACAGAAAATTTATTAAAAAAAAATTACACAGAAAAAAGGAAACGAGGATTAGCAAAATAAATTTATCTCCCTTTGTCAAAGCACAAAGACACAATATTGCCATTTTTATTAAAAAAAAAACAAGTTCTCTTGAAGTGGGGCGATCCGCCACATCCCTTTGATGTTGTGATGATTATGAGGCTTGAGTAGGGGTGGAAGCTTCAGGTTATTAGACCCAACCTCCCCCGGATATCGATTTATGTTGTTTTCGTAACCCACGTATATATCACACTCTACCATTTTTTTTTTCATTTATGTTTCCTTTTTTCATTATTTTACAGTCATCGATATTTAATTTAAGACTGCAGAGACAATTTTTCTAATTTTCCCGTATTTCCCTCTGTTTGTTTTTCTTACAGGGTGATTCGCCTTTCGGTAAGTCGGAGGCGTACATAAAACTGGAGCAGCTTGGCGAAGGGTCATATGCAACCGTCTACAAGGGCTACAGCAAGTGAGTATCGTAAATCTTTCCTGTTAATTCTTAAGTGTGCACAAGGATCAATTCTTTCATATGTGTTTGAAGCTATTGATGGCAAGTTACAGTAGAACCTGTTAATGAAATTCAAAAATACTTTTTAAATTTTAAAACGTACGTTGCAAGGTTTTTTGTCTTTAAATTAAACTTTTTCTACTACTATAACGAATTAGACATTCAAAAATCTCGTATTATCAATTGATGCCTGATCTTAAAAGCCAACTAGACCTTACCTTCCTCATGCGCAGCTGGGCTGGCTTCCATAATGTCTTACAGGATTTTTATGGATCTGGACTTAAACCCCTATAAAACCGGTGTACAAGAACAAATATTTGTGCATCATTGAATTTTTTTGTGTGAAAATGAATTGTGATCCATAGTTAACTTTTTTGCGTTATTCTCCTGTAGAGTTTTTCCTTTAGGATCAATTGTATAGAGATTTAAGAAAAATAAAGTAGTAAACTATCTTACGCCCTAACTCTTTTCCAAAACAATTGAATTTCTCTTTCACTTTTTGTTATATTTTTTTCTTCTTTAGAACACAACAGAAGTTGCGCCGCAGGCAACGTTTTTAGGGACAAATAAATGTTATAAACACGTTGGCTACCAGCCAAAAAAAACGCTTACTCCGCTAGTATACACTGGGAAAAAACGCAAAAATCATTTCTGTACTTTGTGAGTCACCAGTGAACAGAAGATCAATACAGACAAAAACGAACGAATTGAATAAAATATAACGGAAAAAACTTACCTCCCTTTGTACCGCACGAGCGGCTGCACTCAACCATGGAACTTGAGAAACTTACGGTAATGACAATAGTGTGTGTTCACCGGTGACTCACATGATAGCCAACGTGTTAACAATTCTATAATAAGATACGCCGCAGGTGATTTTTTTTAACAAATAAAGACACAATAGGGAGGAAACTTATGAAAAAACAGCGTTGCTGGCGATTTCGGTTTCAAGTCGAAATCGAACTATCCGGGACAAAAATCTAGATGCCGCTACGCCGGGAAAATATGCCCAAATCCGGGAGTGATCTTGGCAAATGTGGGGCGCATGGTCACCGTACCTAAAGATCTTTAAAATTTTTGGTCAATTTTTGGTCATCAAAAATTTCCTTATAATTTCTTTAATAGTTTTGGTCCTTGAGCTTACACAAGCCTTGCGGAAGAGGGGGAGTTATCATATTTGTTTTATCCAGGATTATTTTTGAGTTTTACTCATCGCAATTTTGTTATGTAAAACTTCTACAAACTGTCCTCAAAATATGAAAATTTTTTAAAACCATTTTAAATTTTTTTCCGAATTTTTTAAAAAAAAGAAGAAAAATTTGAGTTATCCACATTTGTTGGAGTCGATTGGTAAAAACTGATTTTTTCAAGCATTTTTTTGGTTAGGTTTTTCTGTTTATTACAAAAAAAAGCTTCACAATTTCTTCCCCCATTAATATACAATATCAGACTCTACTGTATCAAAAGTAATAAATTTTCAATATGTTCCACATTCTCGTGTCCTTTGTAAACAGGTCGATGTTTTACCAGGTGCCAAATTAAACTCTATTCCTGCAGTTTTCTCCATATCTTTAAAAAAAGGAGCACAATTTAACGGTTTGAGGGTTTCTGGGACGAGGATTCCTGGTATACTTTAATTAAATTGTTTTCCCCATCTTCGATTTAATTTTTATTTTGGTTCTACATTTTTTTTTGCCCTTTTTCAAATCGATCGGTGGCCCACATGCTGTGATAAAGGGTTTTGATATGGGAATCCTTTCAGTTGTTCGTTTACTAGAGAACATAAATGGCAATAGGGGTTCGATGATTTTAAGCGATTTTGGTTAACCGCAATAGTTGTTGGTTGTGCTTATGTTTATACCTCTGTTGGGAAAAAGGGGGATGATGATTAGGGAACTTCTGTCGGTTTATTTGAATGTATTTAGTTCTGGGAGAAGAACAAGTATATCAAGACTATATCGACAAACTTGACTAAGTTGAAAGATGATAAAACGAGAAGTAGGGACTAGAGTTCTGTTGATTATATTCGATGCAAGATCCTATCATCCTCCACCATACCTAAATCGTATGGGATAATTTTAAATTGATGTGAATATTGAAGACATATTATGCGAGCGAGAGATTTTCCTTCTATTTTGATGTCGATGTCGTGAAAAGTTTGGTGTACCGCATTTGATTTTCAGGGATTTATAGGGAGTTATTAAATTATTTAGGGAACGGAATATTACTAGATTTCCTTCATTTACGAGGTTTATGAGGTCTAACGCTGTTAATTTTGAATGAAATTATTTTATGCATTTAGTGTGCCAACTCAAGGGAGACGCGTTTTGAAATCGCTTCATTAAATTTTCAATTAATTGGCACTTTGGTTTGTACATTTTTATACTCTATATGATATATCATATAGGAGTATATTAGATTTAGTATACCGTTTGTAGCACACCGAACCAATCATGGGACACAAAAATGAACTACGAAAAATGAAGTTAGGGATGACAAAAGATTTTTATTTCCGTATGTCTGTCAGTTTGTCCGTCTGTGCGTGAACACGATAGCTTTCGAAAGGATTGAGCTAAAGATTTGAAATTTTGTATATTTACGCTTCTCGTAAATAGCTAGGCCAAGTTCTTGAACGGGCAGAATTGGAACATTCGATCCCCCTGCCCCATGCAAACGAAACAGTTTTTTTTCTATTTTCTCGAAAATGGTAAGTCATATTGAAAAATTTATAAACGTAAAATGACTTAATAACGGTAAAAGAATTAAAAATTTTAAAATATTCAATTGTTCGCCGGGGGAAATTCGGTACACATGAATAGAAAGTTCGTTTCGAGAGAAGCAAATATTATTCAAAATAATGACCAATTAACCCTAAAAGATCTTCATCAAATATGTCACGCTAATTTTAGTGTTTTCGGAATCTGCTCCCTATTCATTCCTTATCCAACTTTTTCGCGATTATTTTTGAATTTAGCTTGGAATACCGTAGTTACATTAACGCAGCCCCTCCCCTCCCCCAAAGGCATGACGTTTTTGCGGGACAGCCCCTACACAAGTTATTCAACTCAAAAAAATTCAGTTAAATCGGCAGAGCGATTCAAAAGTTAGCTGATGAGGGCATCACCAAATGTGGTGGGAAAGGAGGAGGAGATATTCCTTAAAATTTCAAACAATTGAAGTACAAAGATTTCATTGAAATTAATTTTCGAGTGATAAATTGCTAAATTAAAAATTCCAAATGCCATTCTTCCTGTGAAAATCTGTATCTGCTCCCACATATTTCCAAGAGATTCAATAATTATGTTTTTACCTACAATGGAAAAAAGATTTTCTTCGGACTCACTTTCCGAAGACATCTCCTACGTAGCAAACATAAATGTCGATAATCAAATTTGATACCTTTTTGCATTTAATAAAATTGAATGAAATTTTTCTCTATTGATATCCTAATTCATTCCTATATCGATTTAGTTTAAGTGCGAAATTCAATACGAAAAGAAGTAAAGAAGTAAAGAAACACCAAAGATTGGAAAAAAAAATTTAAAATTCAATATTTGATCCAGACACCTTAAAATTTCACTGAATTTACTTAAGATTGTTTGAGCTTTACTCGTATATTGAAAGTACAAAAATAAAGCAAAAAGGGTTCTCCAAGGAAACGGAAGAGTGTAAAACTTTTCCAATATACTTTGCTCTTTTCCATGATATTAAACCCGTGGTATAGAAAATATCGATTTCAATTTGTTCTTATACTCAAGTGGAGGGGATCATTCGTCTTTCTTACCGTATTTCACACTCAATTCTGTCACGAGATTGAAGAACATCCAAGGAATAGCCTCTACTCTTCACCGCACCCTCGAAAATGTGAAATCCGTTCAATATGTTGAAATATGACATTTTGTGTTGCCTCACAAATCCCATAAATCAAGAAAACACTTGGCGAAAGAAATCAAAAACCTCAATGGCAGGTCATATCGCGTACAAAAGACGATAATAAAGCTTAACGTTTTGCCGAAAAAAGGGACCCTCCGGGTTTATATAAGGACCAACAGCCGGCCCCAGAAATGCCGCAGTGAAAAAGATTTCAATGCGATGATTTTTGAAGGAAATAGGGGAAGATGAGCAGACATTTTTAAGGGCGTTAGTAGCCATCATCGTCAGTATAGCATCATCACAGTGTGGGGTGAATTTACGCTTGAGGGCGACTATTTAATAAATTAAATCATGCCAGGCCGCCCACTCTATTCTCATGACTTGAGTGCAATAATCATTCGCATTTGTCAAATACTTGAATAGAAATCTTTAAGATTATATCCCAAAGGACTCGAAATTTTATTATTCCTACCATGTTCTTCTCATAGATCCTATTTATAGTGGAGTTTCATTTATTGTCGTTTCACACAACCGTTCGACTGTGCCTCTCATTTGCTTATTTTCATACACATTCAAATGCTGAGATGATATCCATGACCGTTTTATCTTATTTCCATATGATAACAAGCGCGTCTAGTCGCTCTTGTGGGGATGTTAGACGGCGAAGGGATTTTTTTTTCGAAAGCTATTTTCTGTACTTTGAGAAAAAAATGAATAAACTAAAATTGGCGTTTTATGAAAAAATGTATAACATTGTTTACTTAGTTTTTTATCAAATTGATAAGTGTTTCAGTTGGATTTATAGAGCAAAACCTCGAGAAGTCGAACCTCGATAACTCAAATTCCTCGATAATTTGAAAAGTATTTAATCCTCTGGAACCTCCGTATCTTACTCTATGTTATTTTACCTCGATAACTCGAAAGTAACTCTATTATGCCCTACTTAACTTGGTGCACGTCTAATTTAGGAATTTATTTTGCCATAAGCTGACACATTTTGACTTTTCCTAATGCATGTGAACGTGTGCCTAGCATAGGCTAAATTTTACTCCAGGAAGCCAATTACACCTGACGTAAGTCGACTACTTTTACTCCATTTTTCTGAGTGAAATTTCAGATCAGACCTCAATAAGCTCGAGTTGCTACACAGAAACCACAGTAACTTGAAGAAACTTCGATTAATCGAATAAAAATTCTCTAAACTTGAAAAAATCGGCAATTTGGACGTAACTAAACGTCCTGTACATTTAAAATTAGTGAGAAATATAGTAAAACGATCGTGTAAAACATGAATCATAAAACATGATGAATCAGCGACCTCGATAGCTCGAATTTCTTGCGGTTAACTTCGATAAGTCGAACTCCAATATTGAGCTGGCGACTTGAAATTTTTTGTAAAAAGTTGTACAAATATGGTGGTTTTCTATCAACTTTTGGAAAAGTACCTCCCCATCAATTTTTTTTTTAAATCTTTCGAAAACTTTGCGCTCTTATGAAAAATTACATATAACTAAATTAATTTAGAACCAAATTTTTTACCGTGTTGAAAGGAAAATATTTAACCATAAAAATCTGCTTTTCGGCTGACCAAATTTGCCACAAAAATCTTTTTTTATTTAAGTCTTTGAATCTTTACCCCGTTTATCGTAGGTTTTACCAAAAATATTTCGGTTATTTCTTTGAAACTTGGTACAAATTTCAATACGAAAAGTGTTCAATTTTGTTTCCCTAATGTCGCCACTGGTTACCAGACTTTTTGCTTTATGCTCCACCATTTCTCTACATTTTCCGTAGAGTTTCTTTTCTACGAAAATCGCTACCACCACAGAGACAGGATTTTAACTGCCCATATTATTCTATAAAACATCTAAATATGAATTCTGTGGTCCAATTGCCAGTGTAGTGAGGGTAGTAGTTGTGCCGCCATCACTGACCTACTTTTCTATTATAAAACATTTTCAGGATCGACCCAGACCGAGTTGGAGTGATTCTATTCTATTGGATTGAAAAGGGGATTTTTGTCACATCACAACATCAACCACTGCCTCCCACCACCGATGTTGCTTTGTGTTTTGAATCGGGATAAATTTGTAAATGTGAAGGATCATTTATTCAATGCTTAAAAGGAATAGCTTAGGGTTGCCTAAGCCTAAGCTGGCGATGGTTCTATCCTTGGACGTACCGTACTCGAAATGAGACACTATTTCCTGTGAAAGTTTTCCTCTGATGCTCACTTAAAAATTTTATAGCGGAATATATGACGGTAACATTGAATTGGCCGACAGACCCAAAAGACCAGAAATTGATCACAAGCCAAAGGATCCCACAGTTGTAATTCTATGGGCATACATGTAGATATTTGTATCTTGTATTACATTACGTTACGTTACGTATGAGAAGTAGTTATGAGATACGGTTATTTTAGGGCATTTTCCGTATAACATCGGGACAGTTGTATACAGTGGTGAATGGATACTGTCCTGAATGGCCTGTTGTACGTACGATAAGGAAAAAGGTCGCTTCAAATAGGAAATGTTGGTTAAATTTTTTCGGTATAAGGTGTATCCGGAACAAGCGCTTAAGGAAGTTCTCTAAATGATAAATGTTTATTTTCTATCGCATAAAAGTTGTCGTTTTTTTTCTTACTCCGATTATATTGTTGTATACGCTGCTAAGAGGAGAAGATGACTTTTACAAAATGTCACTGAATTTACTTATAAATATTTACAATTCAAAGCCCCCTATGGCTTATATAGATTCATGTTTATGTTTTTTTTTTTAATATTTTATATTTTTAATAAAATGTGAAATGATATATGAATGTTACCAGAAAGAAAAGTCGCAGTGTCATCGGTAACAAGATTATGTTTAAAATGTTGTTTTTCTTATGAAATATGACTTAGGAACGCCTAAAGGTATTCTTTTTATATACATAAGTACCTTAAAGGACTGTCTTTAAATTTGATTTTTTTTGAAATGGTCATGATACAAAAATATCTGATGTGAACAGCACATGACTTTCTTATACAAAATCTACGTTTCTGCGCAAATTATACTATAATATAAATAAATTATTATAAAAAATTGATTTTTTTTACAAAATGTGAAATATCTCGATAACGGCAAAATATATCGACTAACGGTATAAAGCAAAAGTATAGAGAATTTTAATATCTGTAATTCTCTCCTTATTGGATTCTTCGAAAATCCATCAGCATTCAAACAATTTGCGAAAATCTATTTTTTAATTGTTGATTAAAATATCTCGATAACGGTCAAAGACAGTGAGTAGCGGTATGAGACAACATTGTGGGAATCGGTATTTTCTTTAATTCGTCACCGAAACCACCGAAAAGCCGCTAGTTTTCGTGATAATTGCTAGCTTTTTTGAAATAACGATATATCTCGATAACGGTTTGACACATCGAGTACTCATAAAATACAAAGGAAAGGGAAATTCCAGTCTGGGAAATTCCACTTTTTTCATACGTAATACTATCGAAAAGTGCGTGGTGAGTCAAGTACGTGGTGAGTCTGTGTCGTGGATGGCTTAGTGAGCTAAGTGCTTGAATTTAGAACTTTTCTGCTCATGGACCTGAACACGGACCAGTTTGGTCATTGCCTCCCGCCGCCTGAATACTCCTCCAACCTCTGTAACTGGACACAATGGTCGATAAGGCCATGTATCCTATCAACTTTAGGTGAAAATACGTTGGCCAGAAATAACCAAAATGACTCATCTTCGACCTCGATAACTCGAAATTTCGGATGTCCCGAAAGTTTTGGATAAACCAAAAGTTGATAGGATCGTCCCATTTCAGGACCAAACATGCCAGTAAAATTTCATGGCTCTAGCTCGCGTGGGTTTTGAAAAATCTTGTACACAGACAGCCGGACTGGCAGACATTTTTGTAATTATGCTCAAATCGACCCCTGAGCGCTCGGGATATCTTTCCATGTTCGTTTGCGAAAAATTCTTTGATTCCACTCAGATTCCATTCAGGAAAGCCGTCTACTAACCATTTGATATTTTAACACAATTTTTCCCCTTACTCGTACCCCCTCTCCTGCTATCTTCTGAACGATCCGTTTTTAGTGCGCTTAAAATTGTATTTTTTAATGTTTTATTATATTTCTATCATTTCAGTTTAACCCATCAAGTAGTTGCTCTTAAGGAAATTAGACTGCAAGAGGAGGAAGGTGCCCCATTCACGGCGATCAGGGAGGCGTCGTTATTGAAAGAACTGAAACACTCAAATATTGTAACATTACATGATATTGTACATACGCGTGAAACATTAACTTTTGTTTTTGAATATGTTGTAAGTATAATATGATTCTTTCATAGTTTTAATCGTTTAGCATGGATTTTTCCAAGTTGGATTATAATGCAAGTTTTTTTTTCGTGTGAGGATTATAGCTTAGTTATGTTATTGAACGTATCTTGAACTAGATTTGACCAATTTTAATTTAATTAAAAATAACTAACGATTAATTAGTTATTCGTTGGCAAGGGAAGGTCTTTTAAAATAACCACCCTTATATACGCCCATGATTGCAACTACAATTACAAATATTTTGGTTTGGGTACCCGCCAAACCAAAATATTTGTAATTGTATTTGCAATCATGGGCGTATATAAGGGTGGTTTGGAGGGTTCAAAACCCCCCCGCCCCCACGCCCCCCATCTTGCCCAAAATTAAAAAAAAGCAAAGAAAGAGCTAAAAGAGATTCAATAGAGGTAAAATCACCATCATCTGCGGAATGATCGTTTTTCACCTTAAAGCCGTTAAATTTTATTGAATTTTTAATCTGAATTTTTTTTTCAAATTTTAGGAACCACGATCAGAACCAAATTTTTGAATTTTTTAAAACCGAAACCAGGACCCAATTCTGATATTTTAAGAACCAAAACCAGAACCTAGTTCTGAAATTTTAGGAACCAAAACCAGAAATCTAATTCACTCTTGAACCAAAACGAACCACCCCCAAAAAAAGTTTTGGTTTGCATTTCTGGTGTAAAGTAATAATTCTGAGTTACTAAATATTTGAAATTATTTCAAATATTTATATATTATAAGAATTATTTCAAATATTTTCAGTTATTTAAAAAGCATTAAATTGTAGAAAAACAAGGCTAAGCTATTCCCATTTCCATAATTGATCATCCCCTGTCAATTTTTCCATTTTTAGTTACGAGTACCATACATTTCCCATTAGGACAGCAATGAGAATTTAATAAGTTAAGAAATTGTTCATTAGCCATGAGAGGTACAAACATTAATTTTTATTATCGTTTATCACGGCATCTAGGAATAAATAAAAACGCCTCTCTTTTGTTAATACTCGTAAATTTAATTATTTCACTTATGGTGAAAAGTAATTTCCTCTAATTAGGCTCATGTAGCCTAGGCTATATTCATAAATAAATATTTATTATTAAATTATTAGGTGTAAATATTTTAGTTTTTTACATTAATTTGAAGCAAAATTTTAACACAAACTTCTTTAATTTTAGAATACGGATTTATCACAGTATATGGAAAGACATGCTGGCGGTTTAGATCATCGTAACGTCCGATTATTTTTATTTCAATTGCTGCGTGGATTATCATACTGCCATAAGCGAAGGGTACTCCATCGTGATGTTAAGCCACAGAATTTACTTATTAGCGAATTAGGTGAATTAAAGCTTGCCGATTTTGGTTTGGCAAGAGCTAAAAGTGTTCCAAGCCATACGTATTCTCATGAAGTGGTGACACTTTGGTATCGTCCTCCAGGTAAAAAAAAAATCCATACAATTTTCAATATTATTTTCCATTTTATTTCATTTCGATATTCACATTCATTTCATTCTCATGTTTTTTTTTTCTAGTTTCCTATTTTCATTTTCAAATGCTTTGCCGTTGACTTTGTTACATCTTTTGACAAGAGTTTATGAGTTTTTTTATTTGCCATTATGATTCATTTTAATAAGACGAAATGGTGAACGTGCTGTCGATAAAATACGCATAAAAACGAGGCTACCTTTATTTACCTATCTATAAAAGAATGAAAACGTCGGATGGAAAAAATAGACAAAAAGAATTTCTTAAAGACTAGAATGGGAAAGTGAATGAACGAGACTAAAGCCATTTGGCTGAGGATCATTTCATTTCGAATATTTTTTTTCCGATGGAATATAAGGCAATTTCTATTCAACGGAAGTTTTCGTTTAGACCGAGATAATACCTTTTTGAAATGTCTACCAACTAAGAATATCAAGTATTTTAGTACAATAATCATATACCTTTTAGTATGATTTAACTGCGTTAAGAATACGGTGACCATATTTTTATTTTTCTTTGCTATAGAGGGAAATTATTGTATTCATGACGGAGACTGATTCGACAACGGGGGAAGATAGAAGCTTTCTAATAAGTACAAAATCCGTTTCAGGGAAAATTATGTGGGTGCATCTGTCTGTTGGTCTGTCTGTCGGTCTGTCTGTCGATCAGTCTGTCGGTCTATTGTCAGTTTTCCGAGGAAAAATCTGGCCTTCCGGTCTCCAATTTCGAAATTCCAATGCTAGATTGGTGATTAGCGAGCCCGAAAAATCCCTAAAGCCAGTTTTTCCGAGAAACAATTGGAAAAAGGATATTTGCGTTATCCTTAGACGACCTCCTGTTTCGAATTTTGAAATTGTAGCACCATATTCGTGATCAGCGACCCTGAAGAACCCCAAGTGACATTTCTTAGTCTCCTAATGGTTTTATAATACCAACTCCCTATGCACCACTCGTTTACCCCCTGAAGCTTAGTTCAGACTAACGATTGCGATTACGATTGATTGCGATTACGATTGATTGCGATTACGATTGATTGCGATTACGATTGATTGCGATTACGATTAATTGCGATTAGGATTGATTGCGATTACGATCACGATTGATTGCGATTACGATTGATTGCGATTACGATTGATTGCGATTACGATTGATTGCGATCACGATTGATTGCGATTGCGATTGATTGCGATTACGATTGATTGCGATCACGATTGATTGCGATTACGATTGATTGCGATTACGATTGATTGCGATTATGATTGATCGCGATTACGATTGAAGCTTGACGACCAATGAGATCAAAGCTTTCACCGATAGAGACATGAAAGCTTTGATCTCAATCGTTAGTCTGAATTGGGCTTTAAAGGTGGAATTTTGAAAACTGTTTAAATAAAGACACGTTGGAGGTAGAAACTTATAACAAAATTGCGCCTCGGACGAAAATTTTCGGTTTTAAAAACAAAATCGAATAATCTGAGACAAAAATTTAGACTCCGCGTCATCGTGATAACATGGCTAAATTCGGAATTGTCTGGCGAATCCGAGACGTATGGTCACCCTAGTTAAAAGTTATGATATTTCATTTCCATTTCACTTTCATTGGTTCGATTCGGTATACTTTTACCAAAACAATGTTCTATATAGTATTTCATAGCCTTCATTGTACTAGAATTTTCTCATTTATTTTGTTACTAACTGACTCCTGAAGAGTTTTCCCATTTCCATTTAGCCCGTGGCTCATAAACACTGGAGATTGCGTGACAAATTGTTATTAATGTTTGTTTAGCTCCCGGTAATTTTGATTAATATGCCAAATCTGCGAACCTATTATTTTATTAAAAGCGAAATGTTTCCAGCTTATAAAGTCCAAGAAAGAAAATAGCAAAAAAAAAAATGGTTAGAGAATAACAACAAACACCGACATAAAGTGAGAATCAAGGGCAGCATAACAAAAAAAAGGGGGGCAGTCACTTTGGCTTTTTGTCTGGATTTTTGTGCAAAAATGTTTATGTCGGCCCGTTTTCTTCTTTAGTAATCCTGCCTAACATAGGCTTTGCAAAACTCTGAAATTCAGCTGATAACGAAATTTACTTTTGTTATCGCTAAACTTTATTATTAGTTTCCCTAAATTGATTGTTGTTATTTTATTATTGTATTTCTTTTAGCCAATTTGTCACTAGAGATTATTTTCTAATTTACCACAAATTATGCGGTTAATGCTCGTTTCAGCTAAATTTAGAAATTATCAAATCGATTGATTTATTTCATCGGAATTTTACTTGAATCCTTCAATATTTTTCCTGGTCTTCGATTTACTAAAGCACATAAAACTTTTTTTCTGTAATATCTACAATTGATTTTCATTTATTAATAAAATTTATCGAGAAAAAATATTTATAATATCATTTCCCAGAACTTGATAGCTTTAATTCCTGCATGAATCAATTTCTCTGAACGAAGTTTCTCTGAATTGAAATTGCAAAAGGAATTTCTATATGATGTTTTTTTAATCAGTAAGAATTTTATTAAAATCAATTTTGTAGATAGTATGCAAAAGCAATCCGAATTGTAAGAATCTCTTATGTAAAAAAATTACAAAATACGAACAAATATAAGGACATATTTGAGAACATCTATTGAACATAAGTAGATATCTGTGAAATTTTTTTGAAATATTTATACACCTATTTTAAGAACTGTTTTTTCGGATTTCTCGGTACTCTTCATTTGAAGCTTTTTTATATGTAAGAAAGTCACTGAAAAAAGCATAAGCTTATCCCCAACGTTTTTAGAGCAAATTTTCAAATTTGTATAAATAAAAATGGGCAAATATGATTGTTTAAGATTTGAGAATAAACTCCTGCTTCCGAAGTTCTACATTTGCTTTATTCACAAAAATTGGAAAGTTTGCATCAAAAAAGTTGAGTCAAGATATATGCTCATTTTATGCATACGGCCCATTGCCTCAACTTGCTTTTGCCTAATTTTACGATATTGCAAAATGTTTTCTTACTACTAAAATTTATCCCATGTCCCCTATAAACCTCTCTTCTGACAATTTTCAAAATTCTGATGGGATTTTGGTGCAGTTTTCATCACTCCACCGGTCGTCTCTTAGGGAAAGTTGGTCCCAATTAAAATCTACCCCACTCTTTCCTTGGCTACCCCTTTCCTGCTATCTTCTGCATTTCTTTGGGGATTTTGATCCGGTTTTTGACGTTACGTAGGCCATCTCTCAAGAAAAAAAAATTCTAATGCACAAAAATTTACCCTGCCCCTTCAATGTCAACCCCTCTCTTGCTACTTTTAGGAGTTCTTAAGGAGTTTCGAGCGATTGCAGTGCGAATTATTGGGAGGCGAATTCAATAAGGTGAAGAGGAAGACCCAACCTCAGATGGTAAGACGGCGTTGACGAAGACGCGAAAAGAATTGGGATGCAAAACTGTAGGACATCGGCACGTGACCGGGACCTCTCGCGAGAGACATTGCGGCAGGCCAAGACCGGAAACCGGTTGTTTCGCCTTGAGAAATTTTCCGATCCTGGGTCCTAAGTTACCGTACAAAAAATCTAAAAAAAAAAGCAAGGACAACAGGGGGAAAGGGGGGCGGGGTGGTCTGAAAAGTTAAAAATAGCGTGACATACATTATGGTGAAGTCCTTGTGGGTATTTAAAAAAATCTGTGGTACAAACTTGGCTTAAAAATGTTCGCTTGACACATTTTTTACTTTTTAAATCGGATTAGCAGTCTTATTATGGCGTTGTGACACTTAAGTGACAAGTTACAAGTGCATAAAATTTGAGGCTCCTGTAACCGAGTTATGACTATTGAGAGATCCAATTATGACTAGGGATGTATGTAGGTGGGCATGCTTCACCCACCCTGTGCGAAATATATTGTTATTGTGGGGTGTTACTAACATATTACGATGTCATTGAAGAACATTAACATTTTTTTTAAAGAGGAAAATCAATTTCTATGCAAAATTTCAATTTTGTTTTTTAAAATCTTTAATCCCATGAAATTTATCCCCAAAAGACACACAAATTTATTCCCATAACAAATCACTTTGCAGTCAACTTTTCATAAAACTTCACGGAACAGGATTACAACCCTCTCTCTATCAAGATTTATATTCTGCATTTCTACGATATACATTATGGAATACAATCTCATTATTAAATAGAATTCGGTGTACTATTCACTCCGCAAAGGAATTACGCACAGTAATAAAAATTTATATTATCAAAAAAGCTTTTCCATATTAAATCCAATATTCCATGACATGCCATGCAAAAAAAAAACACCGGAATTAAATAAAACAAAAAAAAAGGCAAAGCGAAAAACAAAAAAAAAAAATGAGGGAGTGATAACAAAACAAACATAAGATAGACAAATCTGCGGAATAAGTCCCCTTGCTGGCATAATTTTTTATTTTCTAACAATTGCCATCCAATATTCAAATTTAACATAAATTTATTTCCCCATAAAATTTGAGAATGTTTTCATATAAATTTCTTTTTTCTGTTTCTGTTACATTTTTGTTTGTCTGGTTTTGAATATTTTATGCTGAAAAAGATCTGTACTAAGATTTTACACTTTTATATTATTTTCTTTTATCCCTTCGCAGCTTATTCCATCGTTTTAAAGCCACGATCCTATATATCCCTGACATGATAACACAAATTCGCATCTGAGCTGCTCCTACCCCCACTGCTATAATGTTATGAAAATGAAGTGAAAACGAAAACACACTTCGTGTTAGAAGGAAAAGGTCACATCAAATTTCTTCCAAAGCGATTACATGCATATTTCAGGGAAATTCGCATAGCTGGAATGTACACCAAATCGAATTTTCCTTCCATATCTTGAACAAATATTTTATTCATGGGTTGGATTTTTTTCCCTTTACTTGCAATATTCATTCACTTTGTTGATTTCGTTAATATTTCTACTCTTGCCCCCGTTAAGCTATCGCCCGGATCGGTCTATTCACGTTTCTAAGAAAATCTGGAAAATCTCTGAAGGTTTTACTGATATTTCAAACTTAATTTCAGCAAATGTCATTTTTTATTCAATAACTTTTATTTCTTATTGAATTGAGTTCCGGGAATGTGAAACATCGAATGTCAGAGAAAATTAAACAATTTCTACATCAAATAAGTAGGTGAAGTTTAAAGATTTTGTCGAATATAATTTATTTTTTCTTGTAGGATCAAAGTTCTGTGGAGCAGTGTGGGTGAAGGCATTTGAAAAGAAAAATTCAAGCGAAAATAATTAATTCATTTTTGGACTTTTTGTCATAATTTTCTATTTTTAACTGCATCTCGGATGTACTAGAAATTATTCCGGGAGTTTTTTTTTTTGGTCAAATCGTTGAGAATCCCACAATTTCTTTAAAAGTAGACTTGGCATTCAGTTTTGAATCACCTTATCGTAATTTTATGCATGCTAAAAAAAGATTTTCCCGTAGAAATTTCTCGTAGAAATGCTTAAGACTTTGTCTATTGAAACATCTGATCTTGTTTTAGAAAAAACTCCCACAAGTGTAGTCCTAACAAATCGCATCATAATTTGGAGGAAAATTTTAGAAACGAGATTCAATTTTGTGGTGGTTTTACTCACACTCAGAAAAATGGAGGCTAACTTGACGACCTACATACGGCGTACTTGGCCTCGGGCAGGCGCGCGTTCGCCTGCATGTGGGCAAGTAAAACTGAGTTGACCTGTGGTCGGAGAAATTCTGAAATTAAGCCACCAGCAGGTGAAGTAGGGCATTGGGAACTGCACGAGTTGACCTTAGATAGGCTAACTCTGACCGCTAGCTGGCTTACAGAAACATTTTTCGGTCAAACCAACCTTTTTGTATGCTCTGACCTCGAAAATGACTTATGACGCTACAAATTATGCAACATAGCAGATGGAATAATAAACATTAGCGATACTATCTATATTATATTTATATTTCCTTTATTCAGAAACATTTAGTACACGCAAAGAAAAAATAGTTGGAATCGGGAATCCTACTAAAATCGTTAATTTCAATTGCAAAAATAGTCATGTTTAACTACTTAGTAGTAAAATATACTATTTTGTGGTTAAATTGACTATTTTTGTAATTGAAATTAACTATTTTAGTTGTATTCCCTGTTCAAACTAAAAAATAGCTAGATTTACTATTTTTTTCTCTGCTTTTAGTGCTAACTCAAAATTCCGCAGTAATCAAATGTTGGGGTCGATAGAGAGGGTTCAAACTTCGGTGCTGCCGGGGTTTTTCAATTGTTTTATTTTTATATTTTTTTTTTTTTTTTTTTTTTTTTTTTTTTTATTTAATATTCCAATATTTTCGATTCCAATTGAAACGAATTTTTGGCTGTCCATAAAACACGTAACGATAATTTTCGACTTTTTAAATTCCTTACCTCCTCGTCTTACTTTTTTGCGATTTTTTAAATGCAATTTTGTAGCGCCGTCACACTATCGCAGCTCTTCCTTCTTACCCCCTTCCTTAAATGTTTGTCGTATTGTTTGAACAGGCCCCAGTCAAAAACTAGGCCCCAGTCAAAAACTAGATCCCAGTCAAAAACTAGACCCCAGTCAAAAACTAGACCCCAGTCAAAAACTAGGCCCCAGTCAAAAACTAGGCCCCAGTCAAAAACTAGGCCTCAGTCAAAAACTAGTCCCCAGTCAAAAACTAGTCCCCAGTCAAAAACTAGGCCCCAGTCAAAAACTAGGCCCCAGAGATCGATGAATCGTAGGTGCAGCCATTGGCGTAACTACAAATTTTCAACACACACACTAGAGAACGAGGGCAGATAGAAAATTTCTGATCAGTACGCAATCTGTTTGAGGTGAAATTATGTTTGTGGGTTTGTCTCTTTTGTGTGTAGATCTATCCGGTTTACATATCTTAAAAAACTCGAGAACGCATTGAGCTACTGACTTGAATTTTTTCGTGAATGAGTTTTACGAAAATAGTAGTTTTCTTTCAACTTTTGGAAAAGTTTGGAAAAGCGCCCTCCGCTCAATTTTTTTTTTTTGAAATACAGTTTTTTGAAATTTTTTTGTGAAACTGCCTTTTTTGGGACAAAATGAATATAACAAAATTTAAAGGAAATAAAATGTTCTACATTTTCTGATTTAACGGTTTTTACGTACATATCTCTAACGGTTCTCGACATATTTCAAAAATAAAATAAGTTTTTGAAAATTTCTCAGAAACAATGCATATAACCAAAGTTTGAGAAAAAATGCATATAAAAAAATTCAAAGAGAATAAAATTTACTGAATTTTTCTTTTATAGGCTTTTACGTATCTTTAATGGTTTTCGAGATATTTGAAAAAAATATTATTTTTGAAAAAAAAATATCCGAAACTAAATATTGCAGGGAAACTTTTGGGTTGATCACAAGTGATATTTTAATGTGAAGTTTGTTGACCTCAGGGGAATTATCAAATAACATCAAAAATATGTAACACATAATTACTTTTTTTTCGCAATTCCAATTAAAAAGTTCCACCATTTGCAAAAAATAAGTACCAATTTCTGTTATATTTTTTTGCATTATGTTTTTCCTTGAAAAACTCCGTCAATTAAAAGTTTTTACGCCCTCAATTTCTCTTAATTAAAATTATGTCAACAAATTTTAACCGTATATGAAAAACAAAAAGTGACCTACCTTACATTTAACGTAATTACTCTCAACATAATTAATTTTCAATATCATCCACATCATCATCATCATCATCGTGTACCAATTCCTGTTGACATCATTTATGAATGCTTTTTACTACCCCTGAAATTTCCACTAATTGCGTTTTTTTTTCTGTTTTATAAATTTTCAGATGTGTTACTCGGCAGTACGGAATATTCAACGTCATTAGACATGTGGGGTGTCGGCTGTATATTCGTTGAAATGATAACCGGAATGCCAACTTTCCCCGGAATCAGGGATACCTACGATCAACTGGATAAAATATTCAAATTGTTAGGGACACCGACGGAAGAGACATGGCCAGGAGTCACACATTTGCCAGGATATAAGCCACATAAATTAGGTATGTATGTTGCCCAAATCCCCTAAAACTAAGGATGCTGATCCAAAGGTATTTGTGAGTTGCCCCGTTTTTTTTCTTCCATTCTTCCATAAAAAGAAGTCAAATGAAGTATTCATCCCGACCAAGTTTAACATCCTTGGTTATTGTTGTTCAGTTCGCCTGGCTGACTGCTTTGTGCGATGCGCTAAAATTAATTTTAATTGGCAAAGTGAATGCACTCTTCCGCATAGCGGATGGAACTCGGCATTTCATGCAGACCGAAGGACATTCAGGACACTCAAGTCCGAGACGATGAAAGCAATTGTGAATATTTATCGAGAGAATAGTCGCAGCAGGAGCAACATTGGCATCAGCATCCTGTCCTGACCTTTAACCATATTAATCGGAACTCCTTTCTAAACGATGGTCTTTTTTTTATCTTTTTGTAATTTTCCTGTGTGCAGGTTTTTATAGACCACGTAAACTAGGTCATAGCTTTCCCAGACTGTACGACATCATCGAGGGTGAGACGATAGCAAGTGCTTTTCTACAATTAAATCCCGAGGAGCGGATAGGAGCTGAGGAGGCGCTTCGACATCCCTATTTTGCACAGTTGCCAAAAAAATTATACGAGCTACCAGACGGTAATTATCCTAAAAATACATTCCTTATTACTCACCGGATACGGATCCGGATCTATGCATGAATTCATCCCACACAAAATACAATTTCTTCGATTTTTTGTATGCCTCGTGGTTTTTATGGATGTGGGAATTTTAGGATGTATGAAAATTTTTGCTGTCCTATTTCAGATTTTAAATGAATGAAAATTTTCGCCTCCGGGTTTTTACTGTTGTATCCAGACGTAGTTGTTGAATGTAAGCGACGGGCGGGCTCGATGTTTCCGTTCAGCTCTACTAAATTCAAAAAATTTCCCAGGATAACAGAGTTTTTGTCTATCGCTGGTGTTTTGCTGTTACCTGAATGTTACCACCATTGCAGTATTGCTGGCTTCGTGCCCATGACTTGCTCGTTTTCGGTACACAGCACATGAATTTTTCCGAGTTGTAATCCTGGAAATAAATTTTTGAACATGAAGATCCTTGTTTAGTTTTGAATAAATGTAGTGTGGCGAAACAAGATTTCAAACAATAGCTAGTATAGTTGTTACAATTCATGTGAATTTTAATAATGCAACAGATTTGTAAGTTACAGCATAACAAATGTGGCTGTCTTGTAAAGTAAATGGTTTTCATTGAATTTTAGAATCAAAGTAATTTATTAGATTGTGTGCTAAATTGGATTTAGCCTCAGTTATGTGTTATTTTTTAGCTGTTTTAAGAAAAACTAACATGATCCCAAACGTATTTTAAACATAGAAACCTTTTTATCATACTAATATATAAAAATGAGTTGGTGTCTGTCTGTCTGCCTGTTCCCCTTTCACGCAAAAACGGCTGAACCGATTGACTTGAAATTTGGCATGAGTGCCTGTGGTAGTTCTGGTTCCAACATAGGCATTCGGAAAAGTAGCGCGAGGAGTGGGGGAGTAAGGGGAGGGGTAAAGTGATTTCGAAACTTAGTTTTTGCGCTATGTTACTCTTTCGCGGGGAAACTACCGAGCCGATTGGCCTAAAGTTTAGCTCCAACATAGACCATAAAAAAAAATTGAAAAAACTTAACCCGGCAACGATGGGTATGCAAGCTAGTACTCTATATGAGAATCATATAGTGATATCAAAGATTAGAAAACTAAATATAAGCAACAATAGAACTTTTCATAGATCTTTTAAAATGCATGGAAAATACTTTAGAGTTATGAATCTGAATCAAATAACGCCTGCAATTTAATTATTTTTATCGATTTTTTGACAGTTAAGCGTCAAGATATATAAGAAAATAATGGTTTACTAAAAATTCCATTTCGGATTTTTTTGAACCCCTAAAATTTGTTCTAGATTTCTTATCTTTATTTACCTAAACTTTGGTAGTATCTTAAATTTAGTATACCGCCTGTAATGCATCAAACCAATCATCGGACACAAAAATGAACTACACAAGGTTGTTGGGTATGACAAAAGATTTTGATTTCCCCTTGTTCGTCCATCTGCCCGTCCGTCTGTCCGTCCGTCTGTCCGTCCGTCTGTCCGTCCGTCTGTCCGTCCATCTGTCCGTCCGTCTGTCCGTCCGTCTGTCTGTCTGTTGGTCTGTCTGTCCGTCTGTCTGTCTGTTAGTGAACGCCATATCTTTCGAAAGAATTGAGCTAGAGGCTTGAAATTTTCTATAATTACGTTTCTCGTAAATGGCTAGGCTAAGTTCTTGAACGAGCAAAATTGACCTTCCCCCCTTCCCCATACGGTATTTTGCGAGTTTCTCGAAATGGGTTAATTGTATTGGAAAATTAGATAACACATCTGTACATCACAATCCAGTTGAATTACTCATTCCCCCCTCCGCCATAAAAATCGAAGATTTTTTACTTTCCTCTGCTATAGAGGTATTCCTGACGGAGACCTTTTGAAGAAACCTTTTGATTAGTACGAAATCCGTATCAGGCAAAATTCTGAGGATGCCCGTACATCTGTCTGTCGGTGTGACCGTTTTACGTATCTTAAAGAACTCGAGAACGCGCGACTTGAAATTTTTTGTAAATAACTTTTTTGTGATTGGATTACTTCTCCAATTAGCTATAAGGGGCATCATCCATGCAATTTTGTTAAAATACAGTTTATGAAAAATTTTCAGAAACTATGAGCTTTTATGGAAAATACATACAACTAATTTACAAGAAAATAAAATTTCCTCTGGTTTCCCTTGTAACGGTTTTTACGTATGTTTAACGGTTCTCGGGGTATTAGAAAAAAAAAAGTTTTTCTTACATATTTTTTCCCAAACTAAATATTGCAGAGAAAAGTTTTGTATAAATTTTTGGTCTACCCTCATATTAAGTATTTGAAGATTGGCCCCCGGCTATTGTAGCTTTTCTTATATTTTTTTTAGAAACAATTTGAATTTTTGTGTGACTCTAATTGTACAATATTTGAGATCTAAAATTATAAATTCACATTTTTTTATTATCTTCAGCGCTTTAATTTTTTTAAAGTCGGTCCTTTTTTGGTTTATATAAACAAAACACATCATATATTTACACTTATTTGCAATTTGAGATAATTTTGATGTTTCGTAGGAATCTGAAAATGTCGACCAATTTTGACTTTAATTGGCAGTTGCTAAGACGTGAATTGTTTGCATCAATAATCATCCTTTATGATCTCTTGTTTTTGAATTTAATAAGTAAGAATTCTTCGTTGAAACATTTTCATACCAAAGCACCATTTAGAACGCCTACATCTCAAGGCAAAGCAACCTCGAAGCATATGTGGGCGGATAACATCTTCGTAGTTAGCCTGAAACTTTGTTATTAGTTGCAAAATATTTCTCAAATCAAATACGAAACAATGTGGATATGAAAGATGCCGAAAAAACAAAAGAAGATATAAAATTCTGGTATAATATTTCATGTTTTAAAATAAAAGTATTTCGTCAACAGGACGAATTTGACCTTGAAAACAACAACAACAAAAACACGGGCGTTAGGACTTTTTTTTTAGATACGCATTTTTACCTCAGTTCCGTACTACGTAGTAATCAAACTCACCTTGTTATCTTATTGCGTTACACGTTACAAAAGCGTGTACCTATATACTTTGGAATATCCATAATTGTATAAAAAAAACTTCGTGTTCAGAAATTCATTTTCCTCAAAAACTCCCGTTTATGTATAACGGAAACGACTTTTCCTCGGAAAAGAACCATCAAAACAGCGAAGTTGGGATTGTATTGCAACAGAAACATATCCACGTTCAAATAAAATAAAAGTAAAAAAAAAATTTTTTTTTCTTTTTCATCCCATTTTGATTAGATTAAGATTCATCCCAAGGGAACGAAACTGACTGGAGAACATGAGCAAAAATCAATGGGCCATGTTGGGTTGCGTACACAAAAGATACTTTGCTCAGTACGTGATCATTGTAGGGACAAACAGACACTTGTGGTCCATCAAATTTCGACCACTTAATTCATAAAAAATTTCGACCTCTAAATTTTGTCTAAAAAACATTTCCCGAGCACTCCCAAGTTGGTTGGAGCCTTTTTTCAAAAAAGTTTTTGTCTGTTAGTCAGTCTGTGTACAAGATTTCTCAAGAATTACTGGAGTTAGAGCCATGAAATTTTACATAAATGTTTTGCCCTGGATTGGAGCGATTCTATGAACTTTTGTGAAAATTTGTTGATCGGAAGTAACAAAAATGGTAGATTTTTAAAAACAAGAATTTCGTTGTTTGCTATTGACTCCGGTTGGGAAAATTAGAACTTTTTAGAACTGCAGAAGACGTCAATCCTACCTTTCTGTCCAAGCTGTCTTGGCATACGTGCATCCCATTCTTTTATCAAAATCGGCTGTATGGAGATCGCGCTTTATGTGTGACAAAAGTTGAAGACAGTAAAATTTTCCACAATTTTGTCTTTTATTAGACTTATACCGTTATTTAAGAAAAATCAGTTTTCTACGGTTCTCCCGAAAACTAAAACAATAATATTTCCACAATTTTGTCTTAATAAATCTTGTGAATTGCTTGCAAACTAAAGACTGTTTAAGAATTAAAGATATTAAAATTCTCTGCATTTTATCCTTTCACTGTAAATCGATATCTTTTACCGTTCTTTTACCGTTATCGATATCTTTTACCGTTATCGACAGATTTTGATATCTTTTACCGTTATCGAGATATTTCAGATTTTGTGAAAAAATCATATTTTTATATAAAAAATTTTTTTTTTCGTCGGGTTATAGTGTAAATTGCGTAGGCACATAGATTTTGTATATGAAAGTCATATGCTGTTCACATCAGATATTTTAATTCATAATTGCTAAAAATTAGGCTGCGAGAGAAAAAAAAGATTACGAATATCGACCCTAGGAAATATGTTTTCGTTAAAATCGGTTGAGTAGTTTTAGGGTCATATCGACGAAGGGATAGAGATTTTTTATCTGCGGTCTAAATATAATGTTTTTGTATCTCATTTTTTTTTGTATCTCATTTTTTTTTGTTTTGAAAAATATATTTTTAGCTTATTCCGGCTTATTTACCGCGAAAACTATTGCTGGCCCATAACTAGGGCATTGATTACTATCTGCTCATGTTTCCCTAAATTGCACAAATATTTTCTGTTATCTGGCAAAACTTTTACCAAAATGTTTCATACGCACTCAGATATTATTTATGCCCAAAGAAATTTTATATTTTTTCCCCAAAACTATCCCAGGCAGAGAGTGAAAAACCCGATAATGGAGCAAAAGGCCTGTAATAGAGTTGTAAGTGTATCCCAATGAATATAAATTCTGAATAGTTTCGACCTCAATTCAATAAGGCAGTTGGTTAAACCTGTTGATATTAGAATCTAAAAATACCATACGATTTTCCTCATGATAACTAATGGTTTAGTAAGAGCTTTTTAATTTATCCAACCAAATGTCTGTTGCAGACATTGCAACTATAAATGCATGCAAGTTCAGTTTCCATTGAAATTTACTTAAATTGGTAAAATTTACACTCGTAACTTAGAGTGGATTAAGTCGAGTCGGTTGTCGTGTCGTGTATTCAATGGAAACAGCACCAGCTGGAGTATGCTTTCATCGCACGCCTCGTTTAGTGACTCTGAAATCAAATTATTTGCTTATTAAAAAAGTTTTAATTGCGAAAGTTTATCTTGACTTTTGCAAAGCAAACTGAAAAGTATGCGATTTAAATAGGAGATAAATAAAAGGGGAGATGGAGGAGTTACGGGAGTAATAATAATTTGAATTAAAAATTTAAATTGAAAAAGGTAATGTTGTGGTCATCAAATGTGTAGTTGTTGATGAATTAAAAGAGCGTAAAAGTTCATATGATTTGTGGGAAAAAGGGTGTCAGAATTAGTGAAAAACTTTTTGTGGATTTTTTTTTGGAATTGGAAATTCAAGAACCGACTTAAAAAGAATTAAAGCGCCAACAATCAGAAAAATAATTTTTAACATTTATAATTTTAGATTTCAAATACTGTTAAATTTAAGTGCCAGAAAAATTTAAATGGTTTCTATGTTGCTTAAATGGGTATGCATTGGGCGCATCCAACTACCAGAGCGGCTCAGCATCGCTTTAGAGCGAAAAAGGTGCTCAGTTACTGAACGCAATCGCTACAGAGCGGCTCAACTGAGCAGCTCACATTTTTTCTGAGCGTAAAAGAACTCCGCTCAGTAGCTGAGCAAATGTCAAATGAAGAATTACAGAACCTCAATTCATGTCTAAAAACGACGACGGAAATACATAAATGGTGTTATTTATAATATTTATAGTTATTTATGTTATTTAAAATATGGGAAGCCTCATGGAAGTTCTTGCTGAGCAAACGGGAATCGAAATAGTCGGCGTTGCGGAAAATGTTGGCGAAAGAGTTCGGGAGTGTACTTCGGGAGTGTATAGTCACCTCAAAATAATCCCGGTTTCTTTCGGGTGCCGCATTCCGGATTGGGGCGACTTAAACTGAAGTATTACACTCTTCAACCAAAAGTGAGATAGCTTCCAGATTTATCGTATCAGAAGCACAAATTTCTAACGTTACGGAGATAATTACATCGCGGTCCATCTTGAACAATAATTTCTTTCAATGACAGCTCATATATAAATGAGCGGTGCATTCAGGGGTGGCTTCATGTAACTTATTTTCGATCGACTAATTGGTCGAAGGAAATCTTTCGTCGACCAAAACTGATTAAACAGGAGGACACTTACTCTGGTGCACACGATATAAGAGTCTTTTCTGGGTAATTTGGGGTCGCTGAATCCGAATCTGGCAGTGGTTTGGCTGTACCAGCTTTACTTTTTCAGATATGAAGGAAAAAATAATTGTTGATTTCCAGATTATAAACATTTATGAGTTACTCACCATATCGGAAAAAGTAGAGCTGGTACAGCCAAACCACTGCCATATTCGGATTCAGCGACCCCAAATTACCGAGAAAAGACTCTTATATCGTGTGCACCAGAGTAAGTGTCCTCCTGTTTAATCAGTTTTGGTCGACGAAAGATTTCCTTCGACCAATTAGTCGATCGAAAATAAGTTACATGAAGCCACCCCAGGACACAAAATGCTGCTCAGCTGAGCATTTTTTTGACAGCTGAGCTTCGCTCCAGAGCCGCTCTGGTAGTTGGATGCGCCCATTGTTTTTACTTGCTTCTTATATAGAGGGAAATTATTGAATTCATAATGGAGAGTGCTCGAAAATTTCTGATCAGTACGAAATCCGTTTCAGGCTAAATTATGGGGATGTCCGTGCATCTCTTTGTCGGTCTGTCGGTCTGTCTATCGGTCTGTCTGTCCCTTTTACTTATCTTAAATAACTCGAGAACGTGTTGAGCTATAGCGATTTGGAATTTTTTGTAAAGCAGTTTTACTAGTTTTCTGTCTAATTTTGGAAAAGTAATATTTTTATGTTTTTTTGCGATATTTATATATTTTTTTCCGAAACTAAATATTTTAGAGGAACGTTTTGTGTCACAACCAGTGTTGGGGCCAGATAATTATTTTTTTATCTAGATAAAGATAAAGATAAATGCTCGTAATGTTTATCTAGATAAGATAATAGATAATGAAAATATGAAAGATAATAGATAAGATAAGATAAAAAGCCAAATTATCTAGATAATTTTTAGATAAATATTTATTTTGACATTGCACAAAATTCAAAATTATGTAGGGGAAGCCGGGGCTAGTATTAACAAAATTTGGAAATTGGGTCATATTTTTTTTACAAATAATATTTTTGATATTGTGTTTATATCTAGCCATACTGTAGGTCTTCAGGTATCATAAGAAATAAAAAAAGTTTCAACAAGATAGTCACTATATAAAAAAAATCATTTTTATGAAAAAATGTCATCTGTTAAAACTAACCCCGGTCACGGGGCTAGTTTTAACAACGATGGGGTAAGTATTAACAAGGGTTTTAACATGGAAATAATTAAAAGAAAAGAATTTTTTTTCACAAAAATTATAAAATAAACAAAATATATATCCTTTTAAATTCAAATATATTAATTATCACAAAAACTAATAAAATGAACCAAATAAATATCCTTTTCAAGGAACATAAATTGACAAAAAAATTAAGTCGTTTTAAAAAACAAAAACAATTATTATTATCTAAAAAAAGATCTCAGGGAAGCTTTTTTGTACATAATTTGTATCTATAAAAACATAGTATGAGAATTCTTACTCTATGTCTATGACATTATATTGTTAATTCTTGCCCCATGGGTTTGTTAATTTTAGCCCCGACACTACTTTTTTTGAATTATTAACCACACACAAAAATATAGTCAAGGATTGTAATAAAACCAAAGGATATTATTAATTATAGCTTTATTAACTTACATTATCGGCAAAGTTATATTCAATAATATAAAAAACTAAGACAGAAATCAAAATATTCAAAACCATAAAAAGTTCGTTTACCAGCTAAATTTCGGTCTTTGTGCTAAACATTCACTGGCAGTTAACTGTTTATGACTGATGAGTCACGATATGATTGACCTTATCGAATGATGGACAAAAACCAAATTTCGAGATTCTGGCTCGTATATTTCGGCGGGAATAGGCTTGTTAATACTTACCCCTGTTAATTCTAGCCCCGGCTTCCCCTACTAAAAAAAAATAGCACAAAATTTTTTGCTTTTCTTGATTTCCAATTTAAATATAATAAGAAACGAAATAATAATAAAAGAAAACGGATAAGAAACGTTATCGTAACGTAACGAAATAGCGAAAAGATTTTCTTTTTAGTGACTCCAGAAGTAGAGCGAAATTCTATAAAAAAATTCTATATCTTTGATATCAAAATCACGCTTTTGTGGAGACAGTTTTTTTAATGAACAAAACTTTTGTGTGATTTTTTGTCTTTTGTATTTTTTATTGATTTTTTAACTTAATAATCACATTTTTTTCCGTTTTTATTTGTATTTTCTTTTTGCTGAGTTTTATTATTTGTTATACAATTTATTTTTATGGAAACTGAACTGAATTACTTTGTGATAAACTATTATTACAGTGCGTTTTTTTGTTTTCAGTTTCAATACAATGTGTAACGGAATAATAACATTATAACGTAACGAAATTAAGTTTTTTATCGATACAAAACGAAATAACGTCACGAAATACAAGTTTAATTTTGCTACGTTATGATTTTTTATTTCGTTCATAGCCCGGTTTACACTTGGCAACAGTTACTGGCAGAACTTTTTTTTTATGGACAAGAGAAGAGAGGCGAGGGAAAGAGTGACACTTCGCTTCCTTGTCCGTAAACAAAAATTGTTGCCAAGTATAAAACTGTTCCTAAAAAAAGTTTTTAGGTTTTCAAAAGTATGCAGAAAACAATTTCGTTTCAGCATTTTTTCAGATTTAATTTTTTTATTTTCGGTGGTAACGATTATCTCTAGATAAATGGGATTTTCCTTTATCTAGATAAGATAAAGATAACTTTTTTGGGGTGTTATCTAGATAAGATAAAGATAACTTTTTTGGGGTGTTATCTAGATAAGATAAAGATAACATTTTTTTTTATCTAGATGATTATCTAGATAATTATTATCTAGATAACCCCAACACTGGTCACAACTGATATATTAAATGTCGTTATATAAATTGTCGTTTGTCCAAATTGGCATTAGGGGGTTTTCGGGGTCGTTGATCACGAATCTGGCGTTAGACTAATTCGAAATGGGAAGTCCTGCAAGTATAAGATTTTTCTCAAAAGTTTTTAAGTTCTTTCTGGTTTTTTTTTGGGTTTTCTAAAATTTATACAAAAAACTTTAACCCGGCAACGACGGGGATGCAAGCTAGTTTTAAATATGTAGTCGAAGCAATAATAGTTTATATCAAGGAAAATGGTCAATCATTTTGCAACTTAATTCGATTTAAAATCTATCCCAATTAACCAAAAATGGTCACATGTCGGTTGCACGATGGTCACACAACCTGGGCTGCAAAATATATGGGGTCACAAATTGGTTGCTGTAATAATAAAGCATATATTTTTGCCCAGGTTTTTTGTGACTATAGTTACAAAGTAACGGTTGTGCAACTCTTTTGTGATGACGTTTGACAGGAGTTGGGGAGATCAACTGTGACGTTAATGTAAACTTTTATTCTAAGTGTACATCAGAAAATACTTTATGATGTCCTTGGTCCAAAGTTGGTTATTCATGCTTCGCTACCAGTGTATGTGAATTATAAACGAGAACGATAAAAACAACAACAACTGTCCGACAGGCCACAAAGTTATCGATTTGCAACCAGTTACAATGTAACCAGTTTGCAACCGATTTTATTGTAACAGATCACAAAGTAACCGTCGCATAAACGGATTTGCCACCGATACAGTGGCATAAACTGTGTCGGAAAAATATATTTCTTGAGCATTATAAGATTATGTTCGAAAACTATACTGACAAAATTTATAAGATATCAAAAGTGAACAATTTGCGCCGCAGGACCTCGCCGATATACCCCTAGGGGCACATGTGCCGCAGATTGGAAGACATTGGAATACGTAACCTCCTTTTTTTCGAAGTTGGTTAAAAATATCCATAAATGCAACTCGTATTACGTTTCTACGACAAATGAAAAAGTAATAAAGTAATAAGAATTCATTCAACAAACAGTTTTAACCCATCGACTGTTAAACATTAAATCTAGCAACCGATCGAATTGACTAATTTAAAGTTCCACAAACGTTGCATATCCTTGTAATTAGGTTAGGCAAATACCACAGGACTATGAACGTTAATTTGGGCTTGCATTTGTTTCACCAAATTCAATTTATGTGCATTGAGCTGGTGGTAGTTTTAACGTTAGTAGAACATTGGAAACCAGAGAATTGTAGCCACAAAACAAGTATACTCATTCTGTGTTTGACTAAAAATCGTTTTCGGCTATAAAATCGTTTTCTGAATGGAATTTCCACTTACGACATTCAAATTTAAATTCCACATACCTGCATTTTCTTAAATCGAGTTGAGTAGTTTGAGTTGTGTGTTCGCATTGAGGAGTTGTAAATGTGTAAACAATTTTGTGTGGTTTCGGGCTGTCTAGTAGGCTTACAGCAGGGTTTCCACATTCTGAATGAGAAATTTACGATCCTTCTGAATTTAGAAGCCATCATCCCCATTACACAATAGAAATTCAGACGTTAAGTAAAATGTATGCACTTTCGGAGGACTTGCATCCGGTAAATTGGAATAATTTTCTAGGCAAGTTATAAAGTTTTGCGGTGCCCTGGATTTCATTTTAGTCAGTCGTAGAAGAGAAATTTGTGGCTGCTTATTTTATATATTATTAATAAAGTTAGTCATGTGAAAAGTTTTGTGTTGTAATAAGCCATCATTTGTAAAAATTCTAAATTTACTTTTTAATTGGAAAAGTCATCTTTATTTTAGTCCCACGTTGTTCGGGAGAATTAAAGTAACTAGTCGAAGGAAATCTTTAGTTAACCAAAAATATTTATACTGGCCGTCAATTATTCTGGTGTACAGTCTTTTCTGGGTAATTTAGGGTGGCTGATTTTGAATCTGGCAGTAGTTTGGCTGAACCAGCTGTACTTTTTCAGATATGAAGAAAAAAAAACTATTATATCGTGTGCACCGAAGTGGATGTCGGCTTGTTTAATCATTTTTGGTGGACCAAAGATTTCTTTCGACAAGTCAGTCGATTGAAAATAAGTTACATGAAGCCACCACTGGTTCTGCCAAACCCAATTTTAAGTTTCAAATTACATCTGACTCTTGGTACATCAAAATCTTCGCCTGTACCGCATATTTATTATAACACAAGAAACCGTGCCAGTGACCGCTCTGTGGATCAATTCCTTCCCGCTTCCTCGTCCCCAAGGACCTGCGGCCTCGACAGTTATGACGAGTTCGTCCCTGCGCTAAAGCTACGAAAAATCTTATGAAATTTGTTTGGACGGTGCAGGAGAAATTATTAACAGGGGAACGGGGCTGGGGGATACCATTTGAGTAAAAAGTGTCCTTTAAAGGTTACCTACTTAATGATGTAAACTGAATCCAGGGCCCTTCATAATTTTAGAAAATATTAGGAGAGGGGTTTATCGACACTGGAGGGAATGGATGAAAACCGGACCCAAATCTAATTGTGATCACAAGGAAGCGGAAGAGCAAGGGGAAGTGGAAAACATTTTTTTCGTGCTGGCCGACCTGTCCAATAGTGAAAACTCTGTCAAAATTCATTCGGTACTTTAGGAAAAAGCGGGGAGGGGTTTAAAGATTGGAGTATTTAGTGCTATTGTGTGAATTTTCAGGTAATTTTGTCGAACAGTTTATCTGTAATTTTGTTGGATAATCTAGGAAACATGCTAGGAGTTGGAGACAGATAATTGCCGGGTAGAAGGGAGGGGGGAGGTGGGAGGGGGGGAGGTTGGTGGTGGTGGTAAATCAATTGATTTTACAGGAGTTTTTTCAATTAATTCCATCTCGGGCAAAAAGCCAAAACATCTTTAATCAATTTTCAGGCGAAGTCAACGTGATCCGTAAGCTGTCTTGAAATGCAAAAACAGAATACTTTGACTTCGTCTGAAAAATTACTTTAGAGGTTTTTGCTTGTTGCTACAGAAGTATTTATGAACGAGTTTTAATTGCTGGAGCGAGTGATTTTTTATTGAAATACGATAAATGAATTAAATTCATTTTGTTTTTGTGTCTAGATACAATTTTTCCCCCAATTTTCCATTTTTTTTTTAACCAAAACCTAACAGAAATAATAAGATTTTTGTTTTTCATTTTAGAATCGTCAATATTTACGGTTGAAGGTGTATATCTATATCCGGAACCGAATCGACAGCCTAAATGAAAATTAAAGCAAGTGCTATCACTGGAGGGAGTCCGGCATTACTGTTAACAAAAATGTTTGCACAGCGTGGAGAGTAAACAAATAAGCAACACTATTTAATCAAAAAAAAAAAACAAAAAAAACAATCGAATCGTCGTGGAAAAAATCCAATTTAATCAAAGAGCAGCGAAAATGGAGGAATGTGGAAATGGTGAAAATTTCTTTAATTAAAGGATTGAAACTAATGTGAAAGCGAAATTTAAAAAAAAATCTACAAAGAATGAAATCGACGATAGTAAGTCTGGAGAATAAAACATAAGCAAGTGATGACCACATTAATTTAATATAATTAAGTCTAACTTAGCGGAACTAAAAAAAAATAGACACATATTAATTAAATTAACTATTAAAAATAATTAAAATAAAATTATAATTAATTGAAAAACAAAAAAAAATGAATAAATATACATATATGAAAAGGTTTAATTGAATTTTAAGCAGAATATTAAGCTGTCGTCCATCCAGAAACACGCTCATATAATCAAAAGTGATTTGCAATGAAGTTTTACATTTAAAAAATAAAAGTAAATAAATAAATGGTTAAAAAGTAATGAAAAAAAGTTTTTCTATATATTTTCTTTATACATATTATTATTATTATTATATAAATTGTAGATATATTTTTATTTTTTACATCTAAATTATCTTTTTTTAATAGTTTTTTATAAAAAGAATTTTTTCCTAACCTAAAAATATTTTTTTTAAAATCAAATTTAATTCTTTTTTGTGAATAGTAGATTGTTTTTGCTTTAATTCTCTCGTATTTTTTGTTTTCAAGTTTTTTAAAAACGATATTTTTTTTGGGACACATTATTGAGACATTTAAAAAGTAATGAGAATTAAATTGTTACTATCATTTTACTAGCTAAGAAAAAAAAGTAAAAAAGAATGAAGGAAACAAATTTAATAAAAAATGAAATATGAATTGTTTAAGAATTATTACTAAAACAATTTTAAATGAATAATAACAAAAGAAAGTTTAAATTAAAATAAAAAAAAAATAAAGATTTAAAAAAATATTACAAAAAAGTGCCATGAAATTTTTAAAAAAACAATTTTAACATTTTTATGAAATTTGATTTTGTTGTTTCGAAAAATTAATAAAAAAAATGATAAATAAAAAAAAACACTTTCCTATACATACAAATAAAGAAACAAATCTAAACATATAAAAATATACTGTATTTCTAATTAATAATATTTAAAAAAAAATTGATAAAAAAACATGTTTCTTAATATACTCGGGATAAAAATATTGTTCTATCCACGTTTTTTTGTTTGTGAATTTTTATTTTTGTGAAATAAAGAAATGAAATGAAAAGAAAAGAATTCAATGAAATGGAAATGTCAAAAGCGCATAAAAGATTTTTTTTCTTTTTTCTCTCTAATTGTTTACATTTATATATGTATGAATATTACCATAAATTGGAAAGCATGAAATTTAAGGGAAATTGAGGAAGTTAAAAAGTAATGTGAGAAAAAACATTTATATTAATGCCAGTTTAAATTACTGTGCGTGCTGTCGCATTAATGCGCTATTAAAACGCTAAAAAAATGTGTTTCTATAAAATTTTTCACGTTTCGTATTGAAAGTTAAATCCTTTTAAATGATAAAGGGATTTTTGTTACTGTTCTACTTTGCTTTAAAGTAATAGGATACATTTTTCAAGCTTAAGAAGATTTTCGCTACCACATTCTTAAAGGATTTTTTTTTAGAATAGAAATTTCTGCCAAATATTTTAGTCTATTATGTATATGGGAGTCTAATAACCCGTTTTTTGGTTTAAAGTCTTTCTGCTAGAGACAAGTTGAACTGTTAAACTGCCAAAGAGTCTAAAAAATCAAATACTCATAGGTTCGGCCACCTTTCTTGATGGCCAGAAAAATTTTACATGTCTTCCTATAGCTAAGGTTTTTGGTGCACGGCAAAAAAAATCCTAGAGTACAGTAAGCCCTCCAACTGCGTGGTTTTTAACTGCGCGGTTTCGCAACTACGCGGTTAAGCTTTTAATACCAAAATTTCGAACTGCGCGGTAAAATATTTGCAGCTGCGCGGTTTTTTTTTATAATTTTCGTATAAAAAAACATGTTCGTAACCCCAAAATTTCATACAAAGTAGGGTTCGCAGTGCGCGGTTTCGGTTTGCGCGGCTTCGGTTTGCGCACTCTTTTACTGTACTTTTCAATCCAAAAAATATATGGAGAAAATTTTAATACAATTTTGGATTACAATTTAATACATGCGAATTATTATAAATATTTGAATATTTATCGTCATCAAATTGTAGGTAATAATTTTGTATTATAGATATATCTTACGTAAATACTTTTAACATTAAAAACTGCAATTTTTACAAAAAATTGTAAACTTTAATATCAAATTTAATAAAAAAAACTATTTAAAAATTTTCTAATCCATTAAAATCTAATAATGATTTCGATTACATATAGGTTCAGATTTTTTACCGTGTATTGTTAGGCTCAGTTCATTTTTATCAAAAAACCATTTTGTGTTTTCGGCGCAGTTTAATTAACAAAACATTCCTGATCTTTATGAAATTTTTACTTGTGACGAAATTGAGTGTATATTTTTCGGAATTTCAGGAAAATTGAATTTGCGATCCTGAATTTGCGATCCTGGGCACCAATCATGTATTCCGACGAGTCTCTGACTTTCGACTTCGACGCAGCTTTTAACTCTTGACTTCGCCATATCTGCAGCTTGAAATTTCGCGGAATCGTCACTATGAATCGAAACGTGATTCTGACTGTCACTCCAGGAAATTTGGAGATGCTGATATGGCGAAGTCAAGAGTTAAAAGCTGCGTCGAAGTCGAAAGACAGAGACGCGTCGGAATACATGATTGGTGCCCTGATTTTGAAACAAATAATGAAAAAAAACGTAGTATCTTTTCATACCCGATTTGAAGTTTCAAAATTTCAATTTAAGGTTCGAGACTTCAATAGTAAAAGCTTCTAAAAAAAGGGGGGCGGGGGGATATAAGGACGATGCATTTTATGTTTACCGAATCCTGTTGACTTTTCGAGGAGATCATAAGTGATAAGTATTTTTGTACAAGTTCTCGTTACCCGAGAAGATAATGCTACAGTACAAGTTTTAGAAATGCCAAAAAAAACCCAGAAATCACTGCCTTAAAAAGTTTTGAGAAAATAGTCGGACCAAAATTCAAAATTAGCATTAAGTTTGAAATCAGCTGCCTCGAAGCCGGTTTTTTTTTCACCTAACTGCCAAAATTTATATTGGAATTTATGGTGAAAGTTTGCAAAATCCTGATATCGCTCTGTGGACATTTGGGGAATATTTTTTTAGTTAAAATAAGGTCTATATCTTACCATGGCATATTGACAAATCCGTTGAGAAAAACTTTTTACACGTGACGATCCCCAGTTTACAACCTTTAGCGGTAGAATTTCGATAAAACCGACTTTAGTTAATTCTAACAGTAAATTTCAGGTTTCTAACTTTAGGTAGTTTAGCCTGGGCGTTGATGACCCATTCAGTCAGTCAGAATAATGACCTTATTTACAAAATGTATATCTAACTTTTTCTTTAATGTATGTAAGAAAATTTGTAGGATTGGCGTCTTCTGCAGTTCTAAGAAGTTCTAATTTCTACAATCGATTTTTGATCTGCAGATGATTTCCCCCAACATGTTTGTCTGATTTCTGTCATTTTCATCTGGAGTTACATGCAGTTACTATACCGCACACGAGACCGTCACATATAAGCAATTTCCCTACGGAATATGTGATTGGAGTTTGGTTTGAATGCCATTGGGTTTACGCTGAAATTGGCATACAATAGAGTTCAGTCGAAAGGGGAACTTCCATAATTTCCTAAAGGGAGGTAGGGAGGCTCTCGCTGCTTCTATTCGGTCATTCTTACAGAAAATTACAAAAGTTTATCCCTTTTTGGGTTTCTGATTTTTTCCGTCAGATAAGAAAGTCGGCTGTATGGAGATTGACCTTAAGACTATTGCATTTTTCACGTTGAAAAGGTAAGCCAGATAATCAAGTCTTTTAATTTTCCTTAAAAAATGTTTTGTGAGCTATACTATCCTATTCTTATAATAGAAGCAATAATATCAAGATTGTGTTTAAATTTTTCTTGACAGAAACCGGAGCTGGATTTTTTTAATACAAAATCGTCCGGATAAATTAAAATTTTGGCCGATTTTATTCGGAGTAAAATTCGCGGAGAAATTCAAGGAAAAAAGCGCAATTCTAAAAGGGGCCTAAGACTTAAGTTTTATTTACCACGCTCCATTCGGTTTAAACAAATTTCACCTGCGGCGCACATTTCCAAATTATTTTTCCTTGGCTTTTGCCCCAAACACAATTTTGTTTTTTCGCTGGTGCGCCGTCTTAGCCATTCCATCCCCCCTTCCCCCACATCATTTATCTTGTCGTGGGTTGACCCAAAAAAAATTTGATGAGTCCTCTAAAACAGTGCTCCGCAAGCAGTGTGCCGCGGCACACTGGTGTGCCGGGAAATGATATTAGGTGTGCCGCGGTAAATATTTCAAATAGCTATTTAATAATTCTTTCAGGATTTTTTTAAAAATTTTTTCATTATAAATATTTTTTACACGAATTTTCTTATATTTTATTTTGTGGTGTGCCCCGGATTTCCAGAAAAAAAAATTGGTGTGCCGTATGCAAATAAAGGTTGCAGAGCACTGCTCTAAAAGCATTGTGGTACAGTAACAAAATATCTGTTTGGCCAAATTGTCCAATAGTTTGAAATTAAATTGAGTTCAATCAAAATTTATCGTAGTGAAAGTTCAGCTTGGCGTTAATGCAGTAGAATTTATAGAATTTAGGCACAAGATTAGATGAAAATTTTTCTAGTTATATTCACCATTTCAAACACCATTTAAAAAATTGCACAAAAAAGAAGAAACCGTTGTAAAAAATTATAAAAAAATAACACAAAAAATATTTAAAAAAAGATAAAATCAATAAAAAATACCATAAAATTTTTAAAATTAGAGAATATTTAAGAACAAAACTCAAAAAACTCGACATCGAAAACAGAAAATAGCTCGTAAAAGTTAATTGAAATCTATTATTTCCTTAATTGAAATTTATTTTGTTTTCATTTTTTTTTTTTTTTGTGAAAACTCACAGTTAAACCGCTGTTTAGATTGCTTTTGGAATTTTTAAACTTCGGATTTATAACTGGGCACCAATCATGTATTCCGACGCGTCTCTGACTTTCGACTTCGACGCAGCTTTTAACTCTTGACTTCGCCATATCTGCAGCTTGAAATTTCGTGGAATCGTCGCTATGAATCGAAACGTGATTCTGACTGCCACTCCAGGAAATTTGGAGATGCTGATATTGCGAAGTTAAGAGTTAAAAGCTGCGTCGAAGTCGAAAGACAGAGACGCGTCGGAATACATGATTGGTGCCCCGAATTAATTAAATTAAAGATTCGAAATTTTCATTTTCATGTTAAAATTCCTTCAGATAATAAATAAATATCCAGTTAAACTCTTGAAGTCCAAGATCTATACTAGAACTCTAATTTATTAATAACAATATTTCAAAAAAGAAAAATAGTAAAGAAATATGAAAAAAAAATAATCTAGCCGATTTGTAAAATAAAAAAAAATAAATGTGAGTTAATAAAATACCAACTAACAAAAAATATTGCATACAGATACACAGAACCTACCCTCAGGGACAGAATTATTATCTATCTAAATTTTAATTACATTTAAAAAATTTCTTTTAAAGTTTTCAGTTTTCTTAAATTCATTTCAATGTCATAAAATTTTTGTTTCTCTTCGGTATTAAATTTAAAATCAAAATAAACAAATTGATCTCTGATTAAAACAAGAATCACTAAAGCTTACTACTGGCAATACAATAAAATTAAAATAGTTTTTCTTTGCACGAATCTGAATTATAAAATTTAATAAAAAAATCAACACAAATTGTAGTCAAATTGAGTTAATAAGAGATAAATTACTATTTATAACTAAATAAGGGAAAAAAATGAAAGGCCAACATTTTCATATGTAATTAAGGAGAAAAATTGCTATAAACATTAAACTAAAAGTTTAAGTAAACGAAAAAAAAAAAAATGTAAAATCAAAACAAAAAAAAAATAACAAAAAATATTTGAAAAAAGTCATAAAGTGAGATTGTAATTTTAATGCAAATTATAATTCTTTTATCTGTTTACCTAATTTGTGAAATGTGATTTGCAATGGCCATTTAAAATATGAACATGAAAAAAAGAAATCGTTTTTCATTTCAAAAATAAATAAAACAAGCAAAGTGTAATTTATAATTTTTGAGCATTAAAATATGTTCTTTTTATTATAAAAAAAAAGTTTTATGGTCTTGTGAATATTTTTGAGTCAATTTACAGGGGTAGGATTACTTATTTTTGTAAAAAAGAAGTGAGAAAGTGAATAATATTTTATTAATAACAAGATTGAGAAATATGTAAAACAATATTATTTTTAGGTTATTATTCTCTATGATTTATCAGTTTTGTTTCATTAATTGATTGGCAAGTTTTATTAATAAAATATTTTTTTATATAAAAAAAACAAACATTTTTGATTTAACATTTTTTCAGCCATTTGGGAAGGCATAGTCGATTGCAAACTATTGAATAAAAAACTCTTTGGCGCCGTTTACATCTAACAATTTATTTCTTGATTAGTATTCTGTGACACAAAATTTAAGTTTTACACAATGACATAAAAACCCGAAATTTATTCCTGAAAGACCGAATACAAAACCGCTGGAATATTATCAAATTTTGACAAGCTCTGCTAAGTGAACTTCTTCTGCGATAAATGAAAAAAATCACGGAAAAATTTCAGAAAAAATCGCAATTGTAAATGGGGTTTTAGCATAGATATACTATATCGCTCGATTTGCTGTCTCAAATGGTCCCATTTCAATACAGTTCAGTGAATCAAAACGAGTCAAGTAAGAGCAAGATAACCGTATGAAAATAAATATAGTCCTCTCGTTTAAACCGTGAGCTGTCAAAGGAAAATAGACTTTCGGAATGGTGTTGGCGCCTAAAGTTATTTGTTTGCGCCTAAAGTTAGCCTCAAATTTGTGAAATTTGAATTTCGCGGCAAACTAAATTTGAATTTCGCGACCTTATACAGTTCAGTGGATGCGTTCAAGTACGATAAAGAGGGAAATACTTTTGGGACCATTTTTCAGCAGAGCTTTGTATGGTGACAGTTGTTCTATGTTATATAGTTCTGTGGGTTTTAGTCAATTTTTCTATTCGCTGGTGTCTTTACTGTGGTTTGTGCTAGTTTTGTTCCTTGACATTATTTTCCTTGAACGGTCGCACTTTGAAAAGGCGAACCAAAGATTAGGTAAATAAAGATAACAATCTTAGAACAAATCCCGGGGCAAAAAAAAAATAAATCCGACAGCGGAAATGGAATCTTTAGTGTGCCTTGCAAAACGATTATTTTCTTTTATGTTTTTGACTCACAACGGTCGAAAAATCAATAAAAATATTGAAATTGCATGCGTTACTTGATCGAGACTCAAAACTTCATAGTATTTTCCATATATTTCTATGGGAAATTCCGTTGTTTCTTATCTTTAGTTATCTAATCTTTGTTCGAATTTCGACATTCTCCAATTCCTTGACAACTCGAAGGATTTTCAATCGCCTTCAACTTCGAGTTATCCGAGCTTCAACTATTCTTTTAAGGAAAAAAAACTTTAAATTCGTAATTTTGGTATAAGAACGTTTTTGTCAAAAATAAGACTTTAAAAACCCTCTTTTGGTACAAATTTATCCCCTTTGTCGTCTTTGACGACTTGATTTGATGCAGAAAACTTGTAAATTTCGTAAAAATTTCGCTCCAGTGCCGCCGGAAAAATGCCACTCTGTACTTTGAAAAGATCCATCAATTGTCCCGTTTTTGCCCATATTCCAAATTGGAAAATTGTGGATCCATGAAAATATGGCAATTGGTGGTGCCAAAACTGGAGAATAGGCTGGTTGCGGGAGATACTGCTTACACCATTTGAGGTAAGTTTTTTTAAAGAATATTGCAATACTTTTTCCAAAGTATTTATTTTAATCAAATTCATCATGGCACAGCATATTTTAGGTAGGGTAGGGTGGGTTAGAGTGACACCTTCATTTTGTTAAAAATTAAAAATTTGTTACACAAACTGCAAACAGGGCCCGAACCAGAGGCCTATTGTGGTACACGATCGTAATCGTAACGATCGCAGCTTGTGTGTTGTTGTGGCGCAGTCCGATTGTTACTATTTTGGGTAAAAGATGCTTTTAAATTAAGAGCTACACAGTTCCAAGCGAATAGTAATTCTAAACAGTTCCATGCGAATAGTAAGTTGTTATGTGAAAAAAATTAAATTTGTCTTGATTGACCCTACTGTGATGTATTTTGGCGCTTCCTTTATTTACGTCCAAAACATATCACCCTGACATTTGATGATCTTGTAATATTCAGCTCGTAGAAGCGAATGGTGCTCTGAAAACTGGCCGCCCCTAAATAAAACTTGCCACTTTTGGCAAATGTCCAGCTCTCCCCTCCCCTAGTAATTGCTAAAAAATTTGAAAAAAACTCATCACGCCACAAACAAATTTTTCCCCAAAAAATTTTATGTTTTTCCCTTTCATAGACTATTATTATTATCATAATGGCATTCAATGTGTAAGATATTTGTTAATCTATTGCAAAGTGCAACATCGTGTTGTTTGTATAAAAATAAAAAAAATTGTGCACGATTTTTGGGTAGCACTTACTGTCCGTAAACAGCAAAAATCCAAATAGAAATATACGAGACAGTGGACTGTTGATGATTCCCCAGAAATTGTGAATTATTCCTATAATTTTGGGAAAATTTCCTTTAACATGTTGGCTATCATGTGAGTCACCGGTGTACACACACTATTGTCATTACCGTCAGTTTCTCAAGTTCCATGGTTGAGTGCAGTCGCTCGTGCGGTACAAAGGGGTTTTTTTTTTGTGGAGCATGGAGTTCGTTTTTGTCTGTATTGATCTTGTGTTCACTGGTGACTCACAAAGTACAGAAATGATTTTTGCGTTTTTTCCCAGCGGAGTAAGCGTTTTTTTGGCTGGCCAACGTGTTAAAGGTTTTTATTTTGTACTAGCAGACCCTTCGTTGCCAGCTTAAAGTTTTTTGTATAAAATTTTAGAATGCCAAAAAACCATAAATAACTTAAAAACTTTTGGGAAAAATCTTATCCTTGCAGGACCCTCCGTTGTGAATTAGTCTAACAACAGATTCGTGACCAGCGGATGGGAAAAAGGATATTGGCGTTATCCTTACAGGACCTTCCGTTTCGAATTTTGAAAATCTAACGCTGGATTCGTGATCAGCGACCCCGAGAATCCCCGAGTGAAACTTTTTTGCCTTCTATTGAGCAGGATTAATGGCGAAAATCACGGTTTAAAAACACCCAAACCCCCTTTACCCCCCGTTCACCCCCTTAGGGATAAAATTTCGGAAAACCCCGCCTTAGTGAGCGCCTACGCGATGGTTGGAACATACTGTGAAAGTTTCAAGAGTCTAGCTTCAGAGGTTTCGGTCAGGGTCAAATCTTGCAAATATTTTTGCGCCACTTTTACTCATCCGATTGACTTGGAATCTTGCACACAAACGAAAGATTGTACAATATTTTCACTATCTTTATTGTACAAAAGCAGCTGCGAAATTTTTACTGCGCAGTCGGAAATTTTGGTATTAAAAACTTAACCACGCAGTTGCGAAACCGGGCAGTTGCGAAACCGCGCAGTTGGAGGGATCACTGTATTGTTATATGACTGTAAAATTTAATAGCATTTGGCTCAGCAGTATCTGAGATTTTTTCTACTAAAGTGGTACTTTCAGCCCGCCCTACCCTACCATAATTTCCCTAACTGAAAAGCAAAACTTTAAAAATTACTAACCAAAAACTCTAATTACAAGTAGATCTCAAATTATTTATAACCACGAATTTTTTTCTGTTTATGTTCCGACGGACGTTTTTTTTAATAATTCTATTTTCTTTTAATCTGTTTTATTATTAAGAATTTTGCAATCCGGCTTGCAATCGCTTAAAAACAAAATTACAATTCATTTATGATGGAAAAGTGATTTTATTAACTCCATGTAAAAAGTTGTATAAAACTATTTAACTATATTCGAATAAAACAAAATTAAGGTAAAAAAAAGTTTGTTTTTATTATACTACACAATTTTATTTGCGAAAATTTAAAACTTTTTCATAAAATGTGATAATATGGAATATAAAGAGATATTTACGAGTATAAATTAAGTAATTGTGTAAAACAGAAGAATCAAAGTTGCATTAAAATTAAGAATTTATGTCTAGTTACGCGCGATTAAGTGGATAAAATTATTTTAATTATTTAAAAAAAAAGAAAAAAAAAATAAACAAAAAAATAAATAAAAATAATGGGAAATAGATATGGAAAAAAGTCCTAGAAAGTAGAGCCTAGTAGAGGAAAATTTCTTTCTTTATAAATAAAAGTTAGCTGGATGGCCAGTAAATTCAAACGAACTATTATTTTGAAATCATTTAACAGTCTTTGAACTTTTGAATTTTATACATTTTTTTCTTGTTGTTAATTTATTGTCTTATAAAATGCTAGAATACAATACAATAATGAACCAATATTTTCGAAAAAAAAACATTAAATAATAGTAACAAAATTTTCATTAAAAATCGCAATAATAAAATTTCAATAGAATCCGATAAAAAATTATTCGAGTAGTATTAAAAAAGAATTTTCCAATTGAAAGTATAAAAAAATAGTCAAGTAGTAGTGTTTAAAAACCATTTCAAAATTTAAATTAGAAAATTTATGAAGATTTTTTGTTTCAAATTTATTAAATCTTTTTTAGAAAGTAATCAGTGAATAAAAACCTACACAAATTCAGCAATGAAATAGTTTTGGAATTGTGTATCCATGATGTAATTCTTGATTCTTAAATAGATTGAAATTAAAATCAAAAGTGCATTTTGGGCATACATTCGTAAATTTTTTTCCAATACAAATTTAATAATCATAGAAATGAAATATTATAGACCTAGAAACGAATTTTGCAAGTAGAAATACATGTAGGAAAAATTAGTATGGAATCAGAGATTGTAAAGAGTCACAAAATCCTTTTATCTAACATCTTTTAGTTTTTAGAGATTAATAAATGTTTACGTTTCAATAATAGTTTTGAAAATCTTTTGAAATTTTTAGTGTATAAGCCGTGGATTGTCCGTAAAATACATCTTCTCCCTCTCCTTGTCCACTGATTTTAATTTGTCGCGATTGTTTAAAATTGTAACGTGTTTTATGGACATCCTCTATGGTTTTTTTTTGTGATTTTAAAAAAGCTTGAGAAATCCCAGTTCAACGAATTTTATAGTTTTTTTTTAAATTAATACTCAATTGGTGTAAAAAATATGTAAATTTGCACTGCGAAATTAATTTCCTAAATTAGTGCACTTTCAGGTAGCTCTAAAATGCATTAAAAAAATCACGCTAGATTAGTTTTATTTATAAGCTTTCTTTGTCACAGACTCCCATAAGAATGCTGACAAGTGCACGCTACGAAAAAAAATAACCTTTTTATAATGGAAATATTGGACTATAACTAAAATAGTTGATTTCAATTACAAAAATAGTCAATTTAATCACAAAATAGTAAATTTCACTACTAAGTGGTTAAATTTATTATAAAAATAGTCGATTTTAATTATTTTTGTGATTAAAATTAGCTATTTTAATTACGGTTCCGATCTTCCATTATAAAATAAGTTAAATTTACTAATTTTTTTCTGCGTGTGCCTGACTGAAACTGGTTTTGAGGCTGAAACCGAAACTCTAATTTTTTACCGAAGCAGACTGAAACCGAAACTGAAATTTCGGTCGGGCATTAATGCTGACCGCTACCAACATAATTTTTTTTGCGATCATTGTAAGAATGTTCATAATTTTTCACGCACAAATCAGACATACGAAAAAAATAAATAATTAGAATAAAAATATGCACGTCCCATCCCGCAAATTTCGTCCATAGTTTTTAAGACGCTTAATGCAATGGAAACAATTTAAATGTTCATTTGCTAAGCAATTTTGCTAAAAATCAGAATCGTATTTTATTAATCTTAAGTTTATTTGAGATTGGTTTAAAAGTTGTCAGAAATTAAAAAGAAGTTTTCTTGTATTTTTTTCAATTTACAATATTTATTATTTTAGCCAAAATATTCCTAATATTTCTTTTCTTAAAATACATACTGAATTAATGTCTATAAAATAACCAAAAATGTGTATTTTTTTCAAACACACACTTGTGATTTAAGTCAAAGCTTTTGGAAGCGAATTTCACACTACAAATATTTTCCTAAATTAAACAAACTTTTCTTTAAGACGAAATAAAAGTTTCACTACTCGAGAAAGTATAAAAAATTATTCGAATTAGAATTTTCTTGGAGTTTTATTGTTTTAAAAATTCGAATTTTTAAAAATTGGTTTGAAATTATTTTTATGAATTTATATGCATTGTACAGTAAAACGATTAATTAAATGAAAGTAATGAATTTAAAAAGGGAATATTTTATTATTGTAAATAATTTAATACTGTTTATAAAATTATAATTGTATTACATTTAAAATAAGGAAATTGATTTATCTATAAATTATAAAACAAAAATGAAAAAAGGACAAAGAAAGAAAGGGAATATTATAAATAAAAAAAATTAAAAATATTCATGTGTGGCTTTTATTAAATTATAATTTTCTACCTGCATGTTATAAAATTTGGGAGATTAAGCAAAGGGCAACGAATCTTCTATAAGACGGAGTTGTGGGGGACCCGAAAATTTGGTGGTCTTAGAAAAGTCTCCGACTGGAACTTGATCGCCTTACGTGAAGTTATCAACTTGAAAAATCGTCGATTTGACAGTCACCTGTGGGGTTGCGGAATTCCTATTAAGATCGCTGTTACTCGTCACAAGACGGGCTTTAATTCTAGTTTACCTTAATGGCGAAAACCGCGGTAAAATTGCTCTTTCGGTTCAAAAGATATTAGGAGAGGGGTTGATAGGTAAGGGGGGGGGGGATTTAATTTGCGAAAACTTTGCTTGGGTGAAAATTTGCCTAATGGCGAAAACCGTACTCTAGCGGTTCAGGAGATAACAAGAGACGGGTTAACAGGGAAAAAGAGGGGAAGATTCCGTATATTTTTGATAGACAAACAGACAACGGTTCAGAAGATACCAGGAGAGGGGTTGATAGGCAAAGGGAGGGGGAAATTTAATATACGAAAACTTTTCTTGGGGAAAAAATTACGTAGTGACAAAAACCGTACTCTAGCGGTTCAGGAGATAACAAGAGATGGGTTGACAGGCAAGAAGAGGGGAAGATTCGGTCAATTTTTGATAGACAAGCAAACAGACAATGATTCAGAAGATACCAGGAGAGGGGTTGATAGGCAAGGGTAGTGGGAAATTTAATATACGAAAACTTTTTTTGGAGAAAAATTTACCTAACTAATAGCGAAAAACGTACTCTAACGGTTCAGGGGATACCAAAAGATGGGTTGACAGGCAAGAGGAGGGGAAAATTCCGTAAATTTTTAATAGACAAACTGACAAACAAACAAACAAAAAAGAGGCGAAATAAAAATTTTTAAAAAACAGAGCTGTTACAGCCAAACTACTCCCAGATTCGAATTCAGCGACCCCAAATTACCCAAAAAAAGAATCTTATATCGTGTGCACCAGAGTGAGTGTCGGCCTGTGTAATAATTTTGTCAAGTATTTCGTTCGACGCATAAGGTTAGTAGCACTGTCAACTAGCAACAGCAGCCAGCGTGCTGAGAGGGTTCACACGATTTCTACTTTAGTAGCGCTGGCAAGTAACAAAACATTGATTTGACATTTTAATCTGGGGGATTTTTTAAATAATAAACGTAACACACAAATTTAAATAAATAAACGTAAAATAACAACTTACAATAAAGAAACTTTACCACTTATCACACTTTTAACAGCTCAGAAACCATGTGACAGGGTGCGGCGGTCACACGACGCTGTTTTACCAGCGCTAGTGGCTGTTAGCAGCCGTTTCAGCAGCATCGTGTAAACCCTAGTGCGTTGCTACTAAAGGGTGGTTAAATTTTAAGGGCCGATGTTGAATGTGAACCACACCTAAATGTCAAGTTGTTTTCTGCATTTCATTTGACATTTCTCAATTTCAGACTAACTCAATTTGAACCATGGAAAGATACACAATCGAGCAACGCGTTAAAGTTATTCAGGCTTATTATGAAAATGGGCGTTCAAATCAAAATGCATATCGTGCACTTCGTGCCGCCAGCCCATAAACCGCACCAAACAGTCACTCTTTGTGGGTGCATTGGTTTTTCGACAATCACTATTGGATTATCATTCGCCCAAATGCGGCTGTTCTGCTTATTGACGAATCCACTGAGGTGAAAATGTGCCTCATCACTGAAGATGATTTTCTTCGAAAATTGATCATCCACTGTTGCCATTTCTTGCCACCATTCTGACCATTGACGACGCTTGAAATGGTCAAGAGGCTTTAGTTCTTGAGTCAATTGCACCTTGTAAGCGTGTAAATGCAAGTCTTTATGCATAATGTTCATCAACGACGAGCGTGGGAGGTGCAATTGTTGGGCACGACGACGAGTTGAGGTGGACGGCTCTTCAGCCACACTATCGCGAACAGCAGCAATATTTTCTGCAGTACGAGCTGTACGAGCATGCACTGGTGTTTTCACATCTCCTACAGACCCGGTTTACTCAAATTTTTGCACGATTTTTCCGATTGTACGCACATTTGGACGATTAAACTGACCGAAAAAATCACGAAGTGCACGATATGCATTTTGATTTGAACGCCCATTTTCATAATAAGCCTGAATAACTTTAACGCGTTGCTCGATTGTGTATCTTTCCATGGTTCAAATTGAGTTAGTCTGAAATTGAGAAATGTCAAATGAAATGCAGAAAAAAACTTTACGTTTAGGTGTGGTTCACATTCAACATCGGCCCTTAAAATTTAACCACCCTTTACAAGCAGCAGCGTGATGATTTTAGTAGCGCTAGTGAAGTAGAGACCGTTCTACTTTGCCAGCGCTACTAGGGATCACGGAGCCTACAAAAAGAATATTTTAGCTTTACATGAAAATCGAATCGAGCTTTTTAGATAAAAAAAAAAAAAACTGGCAGAAAATTGACTAAATCAAACGTAATTGATGTTTATCAATAACTTTTGGAAAACATAACAGATGATTTATTGAAACGCTTAAATTTTACAAACGCCTCTTATTTTAACGACTCCAAAAGTGACACATTTTTGTAGTGTATTTTTTGGGCGTGAAACCACTTTGTGAAACTAAAAAAAGATGATCTCATATCACAACAGATGCAAATAAATTCAAAATTTTTGATGAATTTCAACAATAGAAAGAAATATTAAAATAATTTTCATTCAGAAATCGTTTTCCGTTGATGAATAAACCTACCAAGGCCACCATTTTACCTGCTTTAATTGTTGTGGTCCATTGTTGTGTAAAATTCTGTAAAATCTTCACACTCTAAATGCAAGACAGATCTACGTGTTACATAATGCATGCATTTGTAGCCCATCAAAGTCAAGAAGCAAGCATTTTTTTTTGGTATTCATATGGAAATGTGATCCATCTTAAAAATTTTACCAGAGGCTCTAATATTTGACGTCCATCAAGTGGTTGTAATTAGAAATTCGTACGTGCTCTTCAAATAATGGAATTTAATTTTTTTTGATCGTATCACGCTAAAAATATTGATTTTTTCCTCATGAGGTTAAAAGTTCGCACAATTTAGACATCTGTGGTGGTTACCTGCTGTTGTCGATAACCTAAATCTATCTAAATTTTAGAATTGCTGTCCTTCAGATGGAAATGTTATTTTTGATCTTTGAAACGCGATATGTTGATAAAAACCACATGATATCCGTTTATTTTTGGATGATAGATTCCAGAAAATGTTTCAATTAAGTTGATGGGCGTTTGAAATTGAAAATTTGCAGAGGAAAATCGAAATTGGCAGAAGCTTTCTTGGGAATTTTAAGAAATTCTGGCAACAAATCGTAACACTTTAATTTATCTAAATATTTAACTTAGAATTGCGGTTGTTAATTTAGACCAACTTCCAGAGATACACAAATCGGCAAAAAATATCAACAGAAAGCAGATCATGTGGTGCAAAGATATCAGAAAATTAGCTAAAAGTGTGTAATTTGTTGAAGATGTGTTTTTCTTTGGCATGACTTTGCGAGATTTCTAATAAAATTAACGACTTTGTCGTTAAGTAAGAGAGTGCGGACACTCCTTATTGTAAAAGTTTTTCGTTTTTTTTAGCAAGATTTAACAAAAACAGTCAAAATTACATAACAAGGAAAAACTCACAATGTGATAACACTCATCATTGTAACGTAATCATAGCAAAAGGTGAAATCTGTAATGAGATCTTCTTCACTGTTGGTGTATATAAGAAAATTATTTAAAAACTCGCCGGACAAATCACAGAAATGAATGAAATCTTGCTGAAACATCTCCAAGAAAGTCGTAAGTTTAAAGTTCAATAGCGACCATTAAAATAAGAAGAAGTTTTTCTGTAAATCTACTGACATTTTTCAATGAGTTTGTAGCATGTTTCTGCAAAGAAGTCTGCTAAATAAATGTAAGTAAGACCTTCTTGGCTCTTCGGTAAACAATCACCATGATTTGAAAAATTTATCTTAAGTAATATAAAAGATTTTTTCCTTTCAATTTTAAAAGATCAGCCGGTATAAATTCAAACTTCTTGGCATATTGAAGGCTTTCGTGATGTGAGAAGAAAAATTGCATTGTTACCTTGCTAGTGAATTATTTGAAGAATGTGATATAAATTTTATGTTAAACTATATTTGTGATTGCCATGACCAATTGCACTCTATTGAGTAATAGAAAAATATATTTTGAAAAGATTCGCGTTTTTTTTATACCCGTATGGTGAAACCATATCGTTTGTAACGCCAAGATTCCGTCATCACACAAAAAAATGAATTACACCAGTGTGTTTAGAATGATAAAAAAAGTTGAATTCAGCATGCCCGTCCGTCCGTCTGTCCGTCTGTCCGTCTGTCCGTCCGTCCGTCTGTCTGTGGCGCGGATTGCAGGCGCACGGATTAAGCTAGAGACTTGAAATTTTGCACAAATCCGTTTTTTGTAAAATTCGAGGCTAAGTTCGTTAATGGGCGAAAATAGACTATTAGGGGGGGGGGGGGGGGGGGTACCCACCATACGAACGAAAAGGTTTTTTGCGAATATCTCAAAAACTGTGCATCTTATCAAAAAATAACAAGAACAAAACTTATTTAGAATATTATTCTACATAAAACTTCCATACATCAAAATCCGATTGCAAACAATTTAAAAAAATCTTATTGGAAAGATTGCCTTCAAAGTGGAATTTTGGTACGAGTATCACCATACGGGTTTTCAATAATTGCCAGATTGGCAATTATAGCTTTTGTTATGTTTTTTTCTTAGCTTAAATTTTTTTATCTAGCTTTAATGTCGAATCCAGTGGCGCACGCAAGGGGTAGGGGCCCTCAGAGCCGAAATAAATTTATACCAAAAAAGGTTAAATTAATATACTTTTGCATGCAGAATCGAGAGATTCTGCCGTTTTAAATGATTTTTCGTCGAAAGAGAGAGAAAAGGGCTTTTCCTTTTTCGTGGGATTTTTATACTCTATGTGAGGATTATATTAGATTTAGTGTAACGCTTGTAACGCATAAAACTAATCGTCGAACACAAAAATGATGGTGAAGTTCAGGTGTTTGATTTGACTTCTGTCTGACTGTCTGACTGTGGTACTGTTCTGACTGTCTGTCTGTCTGACTGTCTGACTGTCTGACTGTCTGACTGTCTGACTGTCTGACTGTCTGTCTGACTGTCTGACTGTCTGACTGTCTGACTGTCTGACTGTCTGACTGTCTGTCTGTCTGACTGTCTGACTGTCTGACTGTCTGACTGTCTGACTGTCTGACTGTCTGACTGTCTGACTGTCTGACTGTCTGACTGTCTGACTGTCTGACTGTCTGACTGTCTGACTGTCTGACTGTCTGTCTGACTGTCTGACTGTCTGACTCTTTGACTGTCTGACTGTCTGACTGTCCATCTGACTATCCCCAATTAACAGGTTACATTCCGGTTAAGAAACGTATTTGAAACCATGGTAACAAAACTCAAAAGTTTCACATTTGGTTTCTGTAACCTTTCAGAAACGTTTCAGAAACCCTATTTAGAAGCTGGTTTCAAAATAACCGTTTTTGGCGGCTTTATTCGGAAACCATCTAAAATGTAACCAAAATATAACCTAAATTGAAGGTTTTTTTGTAACCACGGTTATAAATTATTTCTTGTGTCTGTTGGAGCACCATAACTTTCGAAAACATTGAGCTAGAGACTTGAAATGTACTATAGTTCCATTTCTCATAAATGACCAGGCTAAGTTCTTGAACAGCCAGAGTCGGACAATTACTTCCTCCCTCTTCCATACAATTGAAACAGTTTTTTGTCAGTTTCTCGAACACGGTGAGTCGTATTGAAAAATTTATAAACGTAAGATGTGTTTAGAACATGATTTTAAATAACTCATCAATATCTTAAAATCCACTTGGACCACTCGTTGCCACTTCCACCACACAATAGTTTTTCGCGATTTCGTCGATAATGGCGCACCGTATCGAAAAATTTATGCAGATGAAATGTGTTCAGAATATGATTTTACATAACCCTTCCGCACATCAAAATTCAAATGGACCACACTTTCTCTTCCCTTCTAAACAAAACGGGCCTGACTTACTATAAGTTTAACTTTAAAACACATTTACAAAACAACATCGACTCATGTAAATTATTCATGATTTTTCTATTTGCTTTTTATTTTTTTCATTTTCTATAAAAAAATATTTAGAAAAAAAAACTACGGAAAAATGAAGTTTTGCACATTGTCTATAAAAGGTAATACGGATTAATATATATTTCAGATTTTGTTCAGAGTAATCACTTTTTTCTATAGGACCGTCATCAGATAGCAGTGACGTAGTTATAGTGTAATCAAATATTCTCAAATTCGAATAATTATTTCTGGACGGTAGCACAATTATTAATTATTTTTTTAACATGTTGACTCAGCGTCTGGGATCCACATGTAGGTTTAAGCCGGTTAATCAATCATAGTTTAATTACAATCAGAACCAGTTTAAAAATCAGTGCGTAAATGTTTTGAATAAGTTTTACATACGAGCATCTTAGCAAATGTAGTTTTTTACTTACGAAAGCTCTTTGTATCCGCAAAAATACTACGTGATAGGAAATTCAGATTTTCTAAGAAAATCCCAAAATTTAGAAGAAACGAAATTATCGAAACAAAAAAAAACAGCAAATTAATTAACTGAAATTCCAAACATAAGATGATGATCGAATCGTCATTAACAACTAAATTTGTTTGATTTTTGTTGCGCGTGTCTAAAAATAATTGAGATTTGTGTTCTTTCGAGATGCCAATGTTGAAGTCGGTGAACTGACGGAGTAAAGCAATGTTCAACAAACGAATAAATAAATATTTACTTGGTTTAGACATTAATTGTGGTACGTTAAATAGATTTTTTTACTCCAAAAACTATTTTTTCTGCTAAACAAGCTTGTCGATAGTATGTGGAAAATTTGAGTGTGAATCTCTTTAATTTTTTTCCCATAATTTTTTGGTTTTCAATTGGCTTTTATGTTAACCGTGGAAAGAAATGCCGAAATATATGTTACTGGCAAAAATTGTTATTGTACACGGAGAGTAATAATTGGCTAGATTCCTACATAAAATAGGAATATGCGAGACAATGAAATTGTTTTGGAAAGAATATTTATTTTGGAATAGAAAATTTTCCTACTGTTTTGAAATAGGACATTTTCCCAAAATTAAAGGAATAATTCCCTATTTTTAGTGAATCATTACAGAAGAGTCCGTATTCCTATTTGAATTTCTCTCCATGTAACTTTGTAAAAAATACTCAGTAAAAAATTTAAGGCGCCGTTTACACCTGACACTTTATTCGGCGAATTTTATTCTTCGACAGCAAATCTATGTTGCACAATCGTTTACACTAAAGGCCCAACTACGATAGACATAGGAGCCAACGAATGGCATACATAGCTGTCAACATAACAGCTAATTTTCATTTTACCACAAGTTGAAATTATTATGGCAACAATATTATTAAATTCACAGTAAAATTTTAGGTTATGTTTACTATTTTCATATGTCAGTTCCATTTGTATCGAATCATTCATGCTTAACGAAAGTTTAACGAAGGTTTGAAATTGGCACATGTCTATTGTGGGTAATAACATTGACTTTCTTATTCTGGAAATGACATATGTGCTCCTATGTCGATCGTAGTTGGGCCTTAAGACACAAAATTCAGAAATTTATTCCTGAAAGACTCCCCAACTCGATTTTTTTTGACATTTAGAATAAATTCAAATTCTGGAAACTTTTACTAAGCGATTTTTTCTGTAATAAATGAAAAAAATTTGCGGAACCAATTCTCAATAAAATTTGCGTACAAATTCAAGAGAAAATCACAATTGTAAACGGGGCCTAAGGATTTATATGAATAAATTTTTGTTTTTCAAGATCTTTTACATCAAAGTTCTATCGACTTGCATGTTTTCATCGATATTTGATGTAAAATGTCAAAACAACACCAACATCAAATTTACACGGCATTGACCAGGACGCGAAGAGAATTGGGATGCAAAACTGGAGGACATCGACGCGTGACCGGGACCGAGATACATTGCGGCAGGCCAAAACCGGAAACCGATTGTAGTGCCGAAAGAGGGAGGGAGGGAGAGAGAGAGAGAGAGAGAGGCAGAGAAAGAGAGAGAGAGAGAGAGAGAGAGAGAGAGAGAGAGAGAGAGAGCGAAATTTACACCAAAGACATCAAATTTTCAACACGCCGATTGATACAAAATTGGTGTAGAAAATCACAATAAAAAAATTTATTCATATAAATCCTTAAATTTTTTTCCGTGTAGTAATGACAAAATACCACAAGATAAAACTGAAGTGGTTACTGTATCATATATGTTTTCATCAAAATTTGCATAATTTTTCACATATCAGTTGTGATCAACACCAAAATTTCCTCTGCAATATTTAGTTTCGGAAAAATATTTAAAAAAAGATATTTTTCAACTATCTCGAGAACCGTTAAAGATAAGTAAAAACTAATAAAGGATAGACATTTTTTTCCTGTGAATCTGGCTATATGCAATCATTCTTTCATAAAAGTGCATCGTTTTCGAGCGCTTTTCAAAAAACTGATTTTTTTTTCAAATATTTTGAGAACCATTCAAGATAGAAAAAAATCGTTAAAGAAAAAATGTAGGAAATTTTATATCCTTCAAGGATTGTTGTATTCGTTTTTCAAAAAAGCCCATAGATTTCTAGAAATTTGAAAAACGGTATTTAAAAAAATTGTATGGGAGGCACACGTAAAAAACCACGATTTGTACGAAAGGTGCACTTTATAGTTAACGTCACTTTTCCAAAAGTTGAAAGAGAACTCCTATTTTCGCAAAACTTATTCACAAAAAATTTCAAGTCGGTAGCTCAACGCGATCTCGAGTTATTTAAGGTACGTAAAACGGACAGACTGACAGATGCACCGAAATTCTCATAATTTGGCCTGAAACGGATTTCGAACTAATCAGAAATTTTTTATCTGCCCCAGTTCTCGAATTGGTCTCCGTCATGATTACAATACATTCCCTCTGTAGAAGAGGAAAGTAATAATGTGTCATTCAGATGTAACTCTGTGTATAGACAAGTTTTCATTCATTGATTAAATTTAAGAATTTTAACCATTACAAATAAAGTTGTATTAAATTCTATCACCTTAAAAACTTTGTGGGTTTTGCAAGGAAATTTTCTAATATTCATCATTTGACAACAATTTTTTATGCATTTTTATAGTTGATTTAGTCATGACCTTTTTTTAGTGTAAAAATTGCTTTGAACTTAATAATTTTTCTTAATAATTAAATGGTTTTTCTACAAGCATATCATATAGAATATAAGTATTGGTTCAAGTGTCACTTATAGATCTAGTTTGGTAATGAAAATTGTCGTATTGTATCAGGCGTTTAACTCCACAACTGGAAGCGAATTGCATTGACCACCACGTCATTCGATTTATAAATAGTTTTATGTGGAAAATCATTTAAATCAAAACCTCAATATTATTTAAAGCACTTCAGTAGTGTGAAACAATGTTTAAAAATTGTAGTAAAAAATACTAGATAAAATTGTAAGTTGACTGATTTCTCAGAAAAGAAAACCTCATAATATCTAATATGACGGAAATCTATAAAATATTGTTAGAAAAATATGAATGAAAAATATCTGATGTGGTGAATAGCACATGACTTTCTTATACAAAATCTATGTTTCTGCACAATTTACACTATAACCCAATAAATAAAATATTAGTTAATATAAAAATATGAATTTTTATTTTACAAAATCTAAAATATCTCGATAATGGTAAAAGATAACGGTACAAGGTAACGGTAAAAAAAATTCTTATAATAAAATAAACAACGCAAATTGTAATTCTCGTTTTGCTATTAAAATCGCAAGAATATGACTATGTGTTAAGTTCCCATCCTCTTCCCGCCCACTTCACAAAAAAACAAATGATACAAATGAATTCTTTTTGCAAAAATAATATTTAAATTTCGACTTGTGATTTTTACAATAAAAATTGACCTGCAATTTTTTTTCTAAAAAATCAGTCAAAGCTTTTGTATCTAAAATGCGCCGCAAGCAAAAAATTTTCAACAAAAACAGTACCGCCAGGAAAAATTTTTGGGTGCCAAATATACAGCCGTGTTGGAAATTTAAGAAGATAAGTTTTCTTAGACCTTTAACTAGGGATTATAATCACTCCAAATGCCGCTGAACTTTCCACTCACTCTCAACATGTCCTCGCCTAACAGATTTTTGATAACCAATAAAAAAATTGTTTCCCCAAAAATTAAAATCAAATTTTGATTTTAAAATTTAATTAAGATCGCGAATTTTGAAGGACAAATAACAATTTTTCGCCTACTTGGTCTCAAAATCAAGAACTTGCTACAATTTGAAGTTAAATTTTGCTCTGAAATTGATCGTGTCACACTATTCTCGCCCATATATTTAGCTCTTTCTTACCAATGAAAACTTCCCATTTACAATTTTAAGCTCAATTTTCAGACCATTTGAACTTATGTGGGATAATACCCTTATGCAGGTTAATGAATTTAATTAAATAATTTAATTAAAGAATTTAATTCTTTGTGGGCGTATAAGAACTGAGCGCTTACACAACAGTGTTAAAAACAGTTGGAGGGTGGGTGGAGGGGGGGGGGGGGGTGAAGTGGGGAGGTGGCTTTAAATATTTGGTGATTCCAAAGGCCAGGTCTCAAAAAGGTGTTTTTAAGATTTCAGTCGCCAAAGTAAGATTCAATCAGGGTTTAATTTTTTTGGGAACAAAAATTTTATTTTTATATATTTTTTGATGCAGCCATTTTCGCAAAATCGTTTATAATTCTCCAAATTTCCTAAAAAATCAGCTAGTCCAATTTTTTCTCGTAAACAAACTCAATGCAAAACCGTAGCTTTTTGAACTTCCAAAATGTTGCCCAATATGTCTAATCGGTACTAAAGTTTGAAAATCTTCGCTAGTAAATTTTCTCAAGTAAAAAATAAATCATAATTTTATTAGCATTTTGCATAATTCTCTTGTGCCAAAGTTTCGAGCATGCGATAAACAAAAACTCTTTATTAAATTGTATAAAATATTCCAAGCCGTTTTTTATTTAAATTTCCTATTCACAAAATGAGTAGATCGCAACATAAAGAGATAACATCCCAATCTACTCCCACAAAATTAAACTTTTATGTTGCGACAGAGCTTTGGGTGCTGCGACTGAAGACTTGAGACATCAAAAATCTTTTCTTCAGTTCAACTTCGAAGATCGCCGGTGAAACAACGAAAATCGCGATCAGTCTGTAAAAAAAGAGTTGTGGCTCGCGGTGGATCTCTGCAGTGATATTGATTTTTTTAATTTGCAATTTCATACTTGGAAAAATTAATCTTTGATTTAAAAAAGTGTAAATAGTGTATTAATTTTAGTGATAAAATGGAGTCGATCGTGCATCTGATGATCTTGTGCCTGATATCGTCGATCGCGGCGGGTCAAAATCGACGATATGTTCTTGCAAACGGGGTTAGTGTTATAGAAATGTTTCCTAATTTATAAAGGAGGTTTTTTAAAAGAAAAAAAATTTGAGATCAAAGTAGATCAATAAAATATTTAATAAAATGTGTCTAATTTTTCTGTGTGTTTTTTTACCTTTCAATTCCCGCTTTTAGAATAGCTCATCGACTACACTTTTGGAACGGATTAACGATCGTCTCACAGCCCTTCAGACACTCGACGAACAGCAACTTAAGAAATTGGACGCCCTTGAATATAAGTGAGTTTGTTGTTATGAAAAGTTAAACTTTTGCTTTCAAAAGCCTATGTTTAGATTCGCAAAGCGGTAGACTGGCGAGTTGTCTAGTGTTTGTTTTCACTAATGTGTGATAACAGAAGACCGGTTTTTTTGCATTCGTCAGGTTTTCAACAGTATTACGACAACATCGTTGATCAATAATTAAAACATCTTTTTATCTTTTCTGCTGCCCATGCCTTAATTTAGAGTTTTTACACGACAACTTTAACCAATCGAACTTGATGCTTTCTTGTTCTGTTTTTATAAAAATTATCTACGATTTCGTTATTACTGTTTCCACACCAAATTAATTATTCAACTTTCCTTCCCGTATTTCAATGAAGGTGATCGGTTTTTAGTAGCACCAAAAATAGATTCTGATTCGAAAGGAATTTTTCTTTCAGAACAAGAAAATAGAATTTCCGATCAGAATAAGAATTCTTTATGTGGGATGTTTGATAATTGACGGGTTTTCCAGAGTGGATTTTCCTTTTCCGAGATGTTTGTCCGGTCAATGGCAAATGGTATGGGACTCATAATCAGGATAAATAAATTCCGTGGGTATTTTTAAGAGTTTTTGGAGCGAACCGCTACAAAACTTGAATTACCTGCCTTTCTTTTTTTTTTGTTTAGATAAATTTATTGATCAAAGAATTAATCAGAATCGCTCATTTCTGATGATTGAATGACATTTACCATTTAGCCAACAAGTTTTCGTTCCTTTGTGGAGTGGTTTTTTTTTTAAATTTTAAGATATTTTTGAAGAATGTATTCCGGTTATTGGATCAACATATCTTAATACGTTCTAGAGAGCGTGTTTCAATCTGGATTTATTTTCTTGTTAAATGCGGTTTGAGTTCTGGAGATTGATTTGGATACCGGAATATGATAAAATCCAAGTCGCTCTACCATGTGTAGTGGAATTATGTGGGTTGTTTAGAAATGTTTTTTTCTTTCCTTAGCAAAAAACGGATGCGGGTTCGAAAAAATCGGACAAATATACCAAAACAAAAGTGGACTTTTATTCAGGAAAAAGTGGACTTTTATTCAGGAAAAAGTGGAGTTTTATTCGTAAAAATTGCACTCCTATTCGGAAAAAAATTCCAGACAAGTTTATGACTTAACTAAAATGGGAAATAAATGGACTTTTGTCGGGAAGTTTCCGGTTAAAACCCCATTTTATTTTGATATTGTTGTCTTGAATTTATTTATTTTCTCTAGAGGTCTTTTATCCGGCAAGAATGGACTTTTATCCGGAAAAAGTGAATTTTGGTCCAAAAAAAAAACACATCATACTTAGATTTTTATTTCAAATATTTTTCTTTAACCTTCTATTATGTTCGGGTCATTTCATGACCCAAAGAAATTTGAAACAAAATTATCGTTATTAAAAAATCTATGAGTTCAAATTTCTTTTGAACAGTGGATCACACAGTCAAACACTTACACCGTGTCTTCACTTGGGATTTTTCATCGCAGAGATTTTATGATTGACCAATCAGGGCCCGAGTTGACGGCGATATCGTCATCAACTCGAGCTCTGATTGGTCAATCAAAAATCTCTGTGATGAAAAATCCCAAGTGAAGACACGGTGTTATTGTGAAGATCATGTATAAATTGTAATTTTTAGGGCTGTTTTCTTATATCCTTGATTGAAACACGGAATAATAAACTTGTGTCTTTATTCGTTCGCCATCTTAACTCTACTCTTCAGTCTTGCCTGATTAACATTACTACAGTGCTGTCAACCGACTACAGCTCGGCCATCCTGACAATCAATCGTCCCGATTGATGCACTGTTTACATTCTTTTTAAATAATAGTTTGATGAATAAACTTAATGTTTAACTTATGTATATACATAGATCATGACATAAAATGATTTCATATGTTCATAAATTGTTTACAAATTCATTATGTTTCTTTTTCAGATTAGCTTATACATATATTTCTTAGCAATATGTGCTCATCGTAAAAATTGCGATTTTCTATACATCTTTTAGGATGGAATAAATTTCATAATTGCTGTTTTCTTTTTTTTTTTTTTTTTTTGAATAATTGATAATGATCCAATAATTTTTCATTTTGAATAACGGTGCAAAATATTGACATAATAAATGGGATTAAGATGGAATAAATTAACGGAATAATGGAATAAATTGTACTTCCCGGAATAATTATTAACTTTTTGAATAATAGTTAAGAATAATCGGTTGAATAATAGTTAAGAATAATCGGTTGAATAAAATTAATAAAATGGCTTTTCATAACTAGCACGTGGAGTAAGAAGATCTATCCAGATTTCTTCTGAACTTTCTTTCGTAAAGAATAATTATGTGAAGGGTAAGGGGTAATATGTCTACCTTCTAAAATTCCCTCATATGGTTTTTGGGTGATCTGAAATTCGTTGTCGATGTCGACCAAAACATACCGGTTATTTGGTAAGATTTTTTTGATTTTGTAGGGACCTTTTCTTTTAGGTAAAAGTTTCTGACAAACACCCGGAACAGATATATAATTCCTAATCATGACAAACTCACCTTCTGAATATTGTCTAGGTGGTTTGCGTTTTTTATCAACATATTTCTTATTGTATGATTGCGTTTTAACAATACTTTTCGCGGCTTTTTCTCTTATTTCTATTAAATTTCGGCTTTCCGAGGTCTCATTGCCTTCCAAAAATTCCTTGATTTTATCATTAACTTTGCCTCTCTGATCAATGCCAAATAATAACTTACTAGGAGTTGTGCTAGTCGATCGATTAATAGTGTTATTGATGGCATATTCAGCTTCATCTAGTTTTGTATACCAATGTATATTTTTACTGTTATCTGTGAGTTTTGCCAGCATTGGAATGATTGTCCTGTTCATTCTTTCCACCTGACCGTTGGCCTGTGGTGAACCTGTAGCCACCTTAATATGTTGGATGTTATTTTCATCCATAAATGTTTGAAAATCTTTGGAAGTGAAACTACTTCCGCGGTCTGATACTATTCGACGTGGTCTACTGAACATTGAAAAATAAGATTGCAAGGATATAATCGCTTCTTTAGTAGAAGTACTTTTTGTAGGAAATAATTTTGTGTATTTGGTAAAAGCATCAATGACTACCAATATGTATTTTTTGCTTTTCATCGTGTTATCGATTGGTCCAACGTGGTCTATGTGTACTGTGTCAAATGGCTTGTTACTTTTGGGTATGCTGTTCAAGTATCCCTCAACTTTACCACAATCAGGAGAATAAGTGATGCATTTTAAACAATTGCCGATATAGTTTTTGACTTTAGACTTTAAATTAGGAAACCAGTATGTTCTCAAAAGCAGTTCATAAGTTTTGTCTATCCCAATATGCCCAACGTCATCATGACATGTTCTTATAATATTGGTTTCCATTGCTTCCGGTGCATAAAACAAAATCCTGTTGTTTAATTTACGGTATACAAGACCATTTCTCATTTCGAAAATTGGGTCTTCAGAAATTTCCAGTTTGGATTTGATTTTGTTTATTTCAGGGTCTCGTAATTGTGCTACTGAAAGGGTTTGTTCAAAAGTATTCTCTTCTAGGACTAAAATATTGGTCAACCGACTTAGAGCATCGACATGTGTCATACACGTACCTTTACGGTGCTCGATTTGATAATCATAATGTTGGAGCTCTAGAGCCCATCGTGAAATTCTGGGATTAATATTTTTTTTATTTAAAGTTTGAGTTAAAGCATTACAATCTGTAATGATTTTAAAAGGTAAACCCTGAAGATAAACTCTGAATCTTTGTAGCGAATAAATTATTGCTAATGTTTCGAGTTCAAAACTATGGTAACGGCTTTCTGCATCCGTAGTTCTGCGTGAATAATAAAAAATGGGATGAAATTTACCGTCATCTTTTCGTTGCATTAATATGGAGCCGAATCCAAGTGAACTTGCATCACAATGCAGTTCCGTTTCGTCTTTTGGACTATACAAGGCTAGGACCGGAGACGCGACTAATCGCTGCTTAAGTGAATCGAAACATTCCATTTCAACTTGTCCGAATTTAAACTCACTATCCTTCCTAACCAAATCATAAATGGGTTTCGCTAAAATTGAAAAATTTTGAATAAATTTCCTGAAATAGGAGCAGAGCCCTATAAAACTTTGAACCTCTTTTTTGTTTTTAGGAATTGGGAAGTTTAGTACGCTTTCAATACCGTCTTGTGTAGGTCTAATTCCTTCACGGGATACCAAATATCCCAAATAATTGATTTCGTTATGGAAGAATCGGCATTTTTGAACGTTAAGTTCTAAATCATAATCTCTCAATAATTGCACCACTTGTTTCAGTATGTCAAGATTTTCCTCCACAGTTTCTGTAGCTATCATAATATCATCAAGGAATATTATTACCCTATCGGTTAGAATAAGAGATCTAAATATATGGACAATGAACTTTTGAAAAACGGATGTTCCGTTTTTGACCCCGAAAGGCATTTTTGTGTACTCAAATTGTCCTAGTGGTGTGATGAATGACGTATACTTTATCGAATTCGGATTTACCCCGACATGGTGAAATCCGTTTTTCAGATCTAGACATGTGAAGAACCGTTTATCTTTTAGCGACTGTAAGTGATCTTCTATTACCGGAATCGGGAAATTATCTTTAAGTGTATTTTTATTTAATGTCCTGTAATCGACACACAATCTTAATGATCCGTCTTTCTTGGTCACCAAAGTGATGGGTGAACAATAAGGGGAGTTACTCGTACGGATAATTCCTTTTTCTAACAGCTCATTCAAAATCTTTTGCAGTTCTTGTTTTTCAAAATAAGACAGGCGGCGAGGATTATAGTGAAACGGCTCAAGATGATTTTTTGTCAAACGAATTTCCATCTCAAAGTCATTTCCTACTTCTTTTTTATTTGTATTACTTCGGTTGGAATAATCGCGTATAATTGAATAAAACTGTTGCCTACTCGCTAGATTAATATTAGGATTAATATTATACATTGAAAAATCTTCATTCTTCTGAGTATCAGAGCAATCAATTGCCATCATTTGAAAGATCTCCGATTCATTTCCGGGAACCAATTTATTCTCGTCTTTATCAAATAATTCGATATTTAATAACTTTAATGAGTCTCGTCCCATAATTATGTCTGCACTCATCGTGATATTATTTACGACAAAAGCATTGCTTTTAATTGTTTTATTGTTAAATTTAATGTATATGGGACTAATACCAAGAATGTCTAATTTTGAATTATTGATTCCATAATATTTGACATTTGAATCATAGTTTTCTTTAAAATCTACATGCTTAATTTTAATTAAAGTTTTTGGACTACCAGTATCTAATATTGCATAAAGTTGCTTAAAATTTTTAAAATTTACATAATGACTTACATTAACCGAATAAACGTTTTGTACTTCTAGTCAATCCCTCTTCGTCTCTGAGCTCGGTCCCGCTTTCGAATGTCCAGCGACTTCACTCGATCTTCCAGTAGAATTCTTGACCGCTTCCTTTTTCTTCGGACAGTCAGCTACGAGATGTCCCACAACTCCGCAGTGATAGCAGCTGCCTTTATCACGTTTGGGTCTATTGCATTGACTCAAACCGTGTCCAAGATTGCCACAGTTGTAGCAACGCAGCGTCGGCTTCTCGCTTGAAGGCTTCATTTCTGTTGGTTTTACTGTTTTTTCCCGAACCTTTCTGACATCTTTGAATGATGCCAATAATTCCTGTATTGTTTGAAACTTCAAAATATGTGCCGTATTCTCTAACTGTGTATCGGCAATGCCGTCGATAATCGAGTTGATCAATTCCTCATCTGTTAAGTTCAGCTGACCCCCGAGAATAATTTTATCATGGTAATACTCGGTAAACGGCTCCCCAGCCGACCAATGGCGAGCGTCTAATTTCCTCCTTCTCTCCAACACCGTCACTTTCTTCTCGAATAATGCCGCTAGCGAATTCAAATTTTCCTCAGGCGACGCCGTCAGGTTAACTGTATTCGATTGAAACCACTTTTTTGCTTTTCCAGTCAATTTCCTGGCAATTAGCAGCTTTGTCTCCCTGTCGCTGAGGTTGTAACCCGACTTGATGATTTCCAGTTGGTGCCTCCAAATTCGAAAATTGTCTTCGGCCCCCGAAAACTCGAAAAGTAAATCCATGACCATATTTAAAGAATTTACCTGCCGGTCATTTCCCGTACGCTCCAGATTGTGTCTTCGGAGTCCCTCATTTTCTCTTCTCAGCTCCTCCATCTGCTTCTTTAGCACTGCCATATTCAGCGCATCCTCAGCCCCCTCCGCATCACCGAACTCCTCTTCCTCTGATTCTGCGCCATGTTCCGATTGCGTCAGCCGCCTAACCAACTCGTCTTTATTGCCGGTACATGTTAATCCCCTTGATTTGCAGCGCTCCACTAATTCGCTTTTCCTTAATTGGAGTAAATCTTCCTCAGACATTTTGTCGAACTGATCGCAAAATTAATTTTAAAGCACGGGGCGATTCCACTTCTGATGACTTTAGGGCTGTTTTCTTATATCCTTGATTGAAACACGGAATAATAAACTTGTGTCTTTATTCGTTCGCCATCTTAACTCTACTCTTCAGTCTTGCCTGATTAACATTACTACAGTGCTGTCAACCGACTACAAATTAACGATTATTTTGTATGCATTTATACGGAGAATTACACGTGGGTCATTTTATGACCCCAAACATTCTTTTTTTGTGTATTTTTTGAACATAATAGAAGGGTGATAAAAATGAAGAGCCTCTTCCCTTACTGGAAAATAACGTTTAAGCTGAAGCCAGCTCTAGTAGTTTTAAAGCCAGCGTCTCAAAACTGATTTGGCCTGACAGGGGTGTCCAACCTTTTAGTTTTCCTGGGTCGCATTGGAAGAAGACGAGTTATATTGGGCCACAAATAAAATATACTCTCATTGCTAAAGAGCGTGCTAAAGAGAGTCATTGCTAAAAAGATTTATGCCCGGTTTTTCAGTGAAAGTTTAAACTCCGTTTAACAGGCGATAAAGTTTAAACTGCCGTTTAACACGAAATTGTGTTTTTCAATGACAGTTTATCTCTAACCAAAAGTTTAAACGGAGTTTAACTTAAACGGCCATGGATGAGGGTTTAAACTGCCGTTTTTTCAAAACTTTTTTGTCATTTGTAGATCCACGAAGAATAAAACACATAAAAATGGACTGCATCACTTTTTTTTGGTCTCCAAAATTTCACTATATTTTTTTTACATACTTGAAATCACAACCGAAATAGCATCCGAAATAACAACCGAAATCACAACCAGAATAACAACCGAAATAACAACCGAAATAATAACCGAAATTAAAATTGTTTTATTTTTTATAGAATTTTATAATTAATGCGTAAACAAATATTACGAAAGTGATAACTAGACAAATACATCAATGATTTTATGACTGAAAAATTTGACATTTCAATATATTTTACTTGTATAGTAGACTGCAAAATTGACAAAAAAGTTTAAACTTTAGTTTAATAAAACGTTCAATTCCGTTTGCCTGAAAAACATCAGAAGTTTAAACTTTGGTTTAAACTTCATTGTGAGTTTAACTAAACTAAAGTTTAAACTTTCACTGAAAAACCGGGCATTAGTAAGGTTTTTTGAGTCGCATAAATATATCAGTTTTAGTTGGGCCACATTCAGACACGTCTTGGGCCACATGCGGTCCGCGGGTCGCCGGTTGGACAAGCCTGGTTTAGACTTTTGCGTTTAATTTGGTGTAGTAAAAAAATATCTACCCCTCCTCTGCATCGAATTATATAAAAAATCCGTTTTTCCTAAGAACGACCAAGCGGAAAGTGAAAAAATCTAGCCAAGAATGACGTTTAACTGCTTTTAAAAGTTCCAACTCGAAAATAACTCGGCCGATTGCGATAAAATTGTGGCTCAAATTTTCTGAAGGAAAAGGACAGAAAAACTAGTCATTCGTGGAAGACAAAAGGTTCTTCTTGTTTTCTAAAATGTGTTTAGATGTTAATTTTCTTAGAAATAGTGTTATAGTAGAACCTCTATAAGTTGAACATTGATAATTCGAACATCAAATACTCGAATTCGTCGATATGACGATTCTTTTCAATCCTTTCGAAAGTCTCCATCTTACCCAATGCGTTTTTTCGCCTCGGTAACTCGAAGAAAATCTTCGATAAGTTGAAGTTTTGCCGCGATAATGAAAATTAGATTGATCAGTCTTCACATTATATCGTATCGTATTCAGCAAAGTGGCCACTGGATATTCTCGATTACTTCATCTGTCCCCGTCAGTTTCAATCGTATTTCCTTCCCAAGCAAGAAACTTTTCAAATAATTCTCGTAAAATCATCACTGAAGAACTTCGACCAACACCTGCAGTATTCTCGATATCATGTTCTTTTAATTTATCTTTTATTAGAATCTCGCATAATCTCAGCATAAATAACAACATAATAACGATTATTCAGTATATGTATATAATAAAAAATTGCATCATTTTAAATTGCGCTCATATCGAATGACATAAGAATTGTAAAATTGTTAAATGACATCAATAAAATCTAGTGATTCCCAATCATTCATTCACGAAATACAATTGCAACCATCAATTAAAATTCTTCTAATGCGCTCGAACCATAAATTTTTGCATACATAATTATTGAAAATAAATTATTCAGATATTTATTTTTAAGATTCGGTAAATCAAACAAATTTCTTACAATAGAAAGAGATTACAAATAACTTCTATAATTATAAGTATTTATGTACAATAGATGATGATAATATTTATAGAATGGGACCTTCTTTTGATAACCCTGACATCAAATGACAAATCCGAGCATAATTTTTATATTCAAACCGAATTTAACATTATTGAGTGCCAGCGTTTTATTTTGTGGCGGTTTCAGAAATGGCAGTTTTTCAAGAACATTTTGAATTTCATTTTGGATTTCATTTTGGATTTCATTTTGAATTTCATTTTGGTTGACAATTGCCGGCATTTTGCCGCAATTATTATTCCCCGTGCGTGTTCATAGGTTAATGTAAGAAAATGCTTTTATTATTCAACATAGACACTTGAAATATGCGTTAATGTTTTATTCAATTTTTATTAGCTAAATATCGATAAATATTTTTCTTATGTCTTTTCAATTCTTCCTTCACAAAGTACTTTAAACCTTCAGAAACTATTATTGTTCATTTCTTTGATAATTGATTGCCTTTGCTTTGAACTGAACCAAATACTTTCAAGATGTTATGGCTGACAGTAGAATGTATGTTTAACATGCCATTACCTACTCAAACTTTGATTTATCAAATTATGCCAGTTTATATTTTATATGAATCGGAAATCCAGAATATATTATTGCATGTTTAATAATTCGCGACACGGTCGAGCTTTCATCTTACTTACAATTTTTTTGTCTCGTCGTAAGCCAAACGGATCCTTGAACCTCAAAAATTATGTTTTGTAACAATTCTATGGTGCTGCTGTAGTAAATCTATAGTTTAAATTTCGCGAGAAACGTCGGAGTTAATTTTAATAGCAATTTTGGTATTTTGTTTTTACTTGCCGTCAGCGGAAAATGTAATACCATCCTAGATTAGCCAGGATTCGTCAAAATAGTCAATTTAAAATGCTTGAGGATCGATTTTAGCTTAACATTAGGCTGTTTGCCTGTTGATAGTAGCTGCCCACTAGGGCGCAAATAATAAAATATCAGCTGCTTTTTGAACTCGTTGGAAATTTCCAACTACATACAGAGCAAAAATAGTAAATCTATCTATTTTAATAATGGGCAATCGTGACTTATAGTAAAATAGTTAATTTTAATTACAAAAATAGTAAAAATCGGACAGCTTTAGGATAAGTTTAACTACTTAGTAGTCAAATTTACTATTTTGTGGTTAAATTAACTATTTTGTTATCAAAATTAATCATTTTCGGAATAGTGAATAATATACTAAGTATTCTTCTAGGTTTACATTTTTGTTGTTTGCGTGTACTGTTAAATACAAACTAAGCCCAATGTCAACTGCGCATTAAGGATATTATCTTGCCAGCGGTATGTTTTTAGGTAGTTTTCAAAGAGATTTTATAGTTATTTATGAAACAAGCAGTGTTGTGCAAATTATTTACAAAACGCATTTTACTAATTGTTTACAAGTATTAAAATCATAGTAAACAATGTAAAGAATGTAAAAAATATAAGCTTATAGTAACAACAGAGCTATAATAATGAATAATGTAAACAATGTAAACAATTGATGATTTTCTCATTTTTTCTAGTAACTGTAATATTTGTAATTCTGCAACAACCAAATGAAATTTGACAAGCTAGCTTTGACAAGTTTGGATGCTAAGATTCTGTTATGCTCAAAAATACCTCCGGATTTGCTATTTTTTCTCAATCAAAATTTTTTAAAAATTGTTTTTTATTTTTGTCAATATAAATACAAATCTTCGAGTCTAAAAATTATTCTTTGTACTAATATGAACGTAACGACCGCCTTTCAGTCTTCCATTCATTTAATTAGACCTACTTATTTTTAAAGTACAACGAAAATTGATCTGGCCCAGACTTAAAATTAATGACTAAATAACTCGTTCAATATTTGTTTTTTTTTCTTATATAATCAAATTCAGAAAACGCTTTTAACATAAAACATCTGTTTATTTACGATAGTTTACATTCTGTACGGTTCTTTACTATTCTTTACGTAAACAATAATTGTTTACTATTTTTACGGAAAGATGTCAAGATTTATTGTTGACGCGTAAATGCTCAACACCGCAAGCTAGATAACTCCGCGTAAAAATACACAAATAACAAGTGTATTTTTACAAATACCAAGTGTATTTTTACGCAGAGGGTTTCATGAACGCACATTTAAACAATTTGTGTAAATCTATCAGCTGTTCTACAGTTTTCTCTGAGCAGATACAAAATTAGAAGTTGAAAATGCCAAGATTCAGTGAAAAGTCAAATTTAATTATATGGGAACAAATGCCACAAAATAAATTCTTGTAGCTGAATTTCACAGTGTCTCTAAAATCTCCGTATTTGACGTTTGCTTAAGTCACGTAAACTTCCGAGGATAACGTAAAAGATTTTCTATATGAATTCATTTACGAGATGATAATTTATTTAGCTCATTTACGAGCTGTTAAACTTTTGCGGTTCACGTAGTTTACGAGATTTCATGAATACCCTTTTTTTAATGTTTCTAAGGTTATATTTTAACGTATATTTAAATCAATAATAAAAATTCAGGATGCCATAAACCCGGGTATAATCTGAAGACAACATAATATGAGCGAAATACAATTACTAAAAGTTCTATCGCCAAAAGTCCGGTCAAAAAATTGTAATTGATTTCACAAACCCTATAAACCTACAAAACTATTTTAAGCAATGAATTTTTAAATATTTCGTTTCAGAAACTGCTGATTCGTTGAGGTCTTATTAATTAATTGAGTGGTCAAAATATCTAGCAGATATATGTAAATATATCTAGTAAAGACCACACAATTTGATAACCACTTTATTGATCTTTTATGCAATTAACATCCTACACGAAACATAAAATCGTGAGAAACCATAAAATCACTTACAAAATTAAAATATTTACGAATAGTCTAAGAAAAGATCAACGTGAGCATCATCTATTGTCTCTTTTATAATTATAATTAATAAATTTATGCAACTTCATTTAATTTTTATCTAATACTGTCTAGGAATGTTTATCGTAACGACCTTGTATGCCACGAAATTGTCTTTTAAAAGCGATTCTTCAGCCAAAGGTCAATTTCGGCATAATTAAGTAAAAAAAAACCTCGTGTAGAATCGCGGAAAAAAAAACAATTCAAAACTCAACTATTAAACATTTACAGAAGTTGTAATCAGTTAGACATGGGACAGTTCACTGGTTAAACATAATTTTCCATTTAAAACAATTAACCTGTGGTTTTTTTTAAAATATTTTCCAACCTGAGAATAACTACATTACTTAAAATACGGGCTCATCGTGGTCAATTAGCGAAATCTCCTACTGAATTGCTTAACTCTTCAACTTTTTAATAGCGATTTGTCTAAAACTCGTGTGTTAACGGTTCCATTTCTTGAAAACAAAGATTTAAATTCCTACTCTATTGACTCATCCGCATTTGTTCATTTTTCATGGCTATTTTGTCACCTATCGAAGCAAATCGGAAAACGCCTCATTTTGAGGCTTCATGAGACAGACACTGGTCCATCTAAGTCTGCAAAACATCTTGAGCAATACTGTTTAAATCATAATAAAAACAAGTTTCCAATTTCGTTGCTTTACGCATCTGAAAATTTAGATATGCATCACGTAAATTGCGCGTTTGTTTTTGAGGTTTTGTAGAAAAGTTCTCTGTTTTTGATCAATTCAAATGTTTTGTAGTATTTTATAAAAAATGGGAAGTTGGCAGGAATGAAAAAAATTAAGTTATTACCACATTTGCAACTGAGGTTACAATGTGAATCTCGTCGCAAAGTGCCGGTGGCAAATCCGTTTATGTGACGGTTGCTTTGTGACCGATCTTGATGAAATCGGTTGTAAATTAGTTATATTGTGACTAGTTATAAATTAACAGTTGCAAATCGGTTACTACTTTGTGACCAGCCACAAAAAAACCGTTGCAAATCGGTAACTTTGTAGCTGGTCGTAACAAGCCGGTTGCAAATTGGTTACTTTGTAACCATTTACACAAAATTATTTGTTAGAAATTGCTTACTTTGTAACCGGGTATAAAAAAACAATTTCAAATAGGTTTCTTTGTGACCGGTTGCAAAAAAACAAGTTGTAAATTAGTTACATTGTGACCGGTTACAGCTTGACCCCGAATTGGTAAATTGACCTGTTACAAATTGTCAATTTGTGACCCCATATATTTTGCAATTCAGGTTGTGTGATCGTCGCGTAACCGGCATTTTTAGTTACTTTGGTAGTAACTCTGCTATAATTTGAGAACTTTTTTGTACCAACCCCTATAAGTGTATGCGATAACAATTTCCATTTAGTGAAGAGAATTGCATCATTGAAGCGCGAAAATAAACTGATCACGTCAAAAAACAAATACCACATATTTAAAAGGTGCTCTTGAAACGCTCGAAGATCTATTATTTTTTTCAATGGGGTCTTTTTGACAATCTGCAGACTTCCCGTAAACATTGGCCATAAAAAAGTAATTTCCACATTTGCGCAATGTTTGGTACTCCCATCAGAGCGTGACTCGTTTGGTCCATGCAAATTCTAGATCACGCCTTCAACTTGAATCAACATCATGTAAATGATTTCTTAGAAGCATTTGGGTCGTCGAGAAATTCCACTTTTCTTGTTTTAATGAATGCGTCAATGTTTGGTTTTTGTGACATTAATTTCGACGCTATTAGAGATAACGCTGTATGCGGTCAATAAACTTTCTAAGAGTAATTCGGGGAAGTTTTTAGAAGTTCTTGTGAGAAAAATTTAATTTCTTTTTTGTTTGAAAATTTACTGTGATAATTTTTTTTTGAAATTTTTAATAATATAAACAATAATATCAAAATGTTAATGAGTTTTAAAGTTTTGAACCGGAATCGGAGTATTTCTCAATCGATACATTCACAGTTAAAAATGACGGCTCAATTCCAACATTCAAATATGGAAATTTTCACAGATTTTGCTTCTTTTCTTTTGTTTTAATTTCTAAGTTTTAGAAAATGTTAAATTTTTGTCAACTTTGAATGTTGTAATTGTTTTGTGCATTTTTAATAATACTGAATCCCGGTTGTTGTATTGCCGTCATACTACCGGAGCTCCGCTCCCCTTACTCCCTTCATCTCTTTCCCATTCTTCGTTCCCTCTAAAAGTGTGACGTATTTTATGTACAGCCCCTTAGGTTAAGGTTAAGAAGACCGCGCGCGCCCAGACGCGAGCACAGCGCTACACTCGGAGGCCTGCAGGCCCATTGTGACAGCCCCTTAAGGGTTCTTTTTCTATCTCTATAGAACAATAATTAATTTCTCAGGAATAATAATTTGTATTTGAATTATTTTCTCGAAAAATCACAATTTGTGATGAGATTTTCCACCGAAAATTTTTGAAACTTCGTCCGATTTTGCTGTTAAGAAACGATTGGTGTATCAAATTTTGAATTTATTGCACCAAAAATTTTTAATCTTGCTTGAATTGTTTATAGGTGTCTGACACAATTTTTATCAAATTGTTTAAATTTACATATTGAGATAAAGTGTAATCACCCCATCAGAATGGCTATAAAAAGAAATATCAAAACACTTTTGAAATATTTTGTTAAATGATGTGTGAGTTGCAACAAACCAAATAAGCAGATAAAATTTACTAACATTAAATTGGTAAAGCAATTGCTCTTTTTGCGATTTTTGTATTATTATTTATTATTAATTCAAAAAATTCAAAAGACAATAACTATTGGTGTTTTCAGGGCAAATTGTTTTAAGAAGGATATTGCAAAGTTCACGAAATCAAAGTCTAATTTACCACCTAAGAAAAACCATCAGACATGCACGGCGGTGGACTATTCAATTTCTGAAATCAAAGAAAGAAAAAACAATAAAAAAACAATCTCCCAAAATGAAATTTTTCGAATGATGCACGTCTTTTTTCATTTTTTCTAAAGGTCCATTAGATTTTCAATGGTTTTCTTTGTTGAGGTCATTATGGTTTTTAATATCATTTGTTTCCTTTTCTTGAAGAATGCATCGGTGAATGGATGTGTGGAAAGAGAATTTCGCTAATTATATTGACGTAATAATAAATTTATAGACTAATGTTACATAATTAATCAGATAGACATTTTAAAGTAATTTTAAACAGATGACTTCTTCTGTTTTTCTTTTTAAAGTACTGATAGACTTTAAATAAGGTCACTCTATACGAAAAGATGCGCCACTTAGTCGTGAGATTAATTGAAAACGTGACAACATTAAACATAAATCGGTATTAGGTATGCTGAAAACAAACTTCAGACAGTTTTCTCCAACATGAAAAATATCACTAAAAGTTTAGTCCATAATTGTAGAGTGTCGCTTTCAATAAGTCGCTTAAATGTATTTAATTCCAGTAGCATTTTAATATCGATTAAGTAATTTATGTTCGACCGGCACTCGTTTTATGTTTACATACGTTATGAGGTTGTGCTTTGTAATTATTTTGTTAATGAGTGAAGTAATCTCGAAATGTGGTGTTAATTTTCTATAATTATACTTTTAGGTTGACCACACTTGAGGTGACGGACAAGGAACGATCCGAGGCCACTAAGGCGGAAATTCGTGAGATGAGCAGACGAACGCAAAACTTGGATTGGGGATCATCGAAGACTGAAAGTACATTAGATTTAATTAGGAATGAAGTGGAAGCAATCCGACAGAATTTAGATAATAATGGTAATTATAATCAGTTAAAATATTTACATAAATTAAATTAAAATTTTGTTTGTCTACAGAAAAATGAATCACAAATAGGACAAATTTTATTAAGCTTGTTCTCTCAATAGCATCATCGATGGCAAAATTTTTATCTTAAAAGATTTATCTGTTCTCTGGGATTTTAAAAAAAATATCTAGCCATTATGTTTGGAAGAATGAAAACTTCAATTGCTAAACGTCGGTTTTTCCTTTGACAAAGATGATAACTCGTGTATAAATTAGTATAGAGATCTCACCATTTTTTTTTCACTCAGAAAAATAGAGCTAAAGTTGTCGACTTGCGTACGGCGTAATTGGGTACCTGCAGGAAAATTAAGCCTATACTATGCGCGCGTTCACCTGTGTTAGGAAAAGTGAAAAAGTGTCAACCTAAGGTGGCAGAAATTCTACTAGAATTTTACAAAAAATAAATCAGATAACAAAATTTCAAAGCAATTGTGGCTTGCTCTACTATCATATTTATACTCTATTCTATACTATATGATATATCATATAGGAGTGTATTAGATTTAGTATACCGTTTGTAACGCATCGTACCAATCATCGGACACAAAAATGAACTACACAAGGATGTTAGGATGACAATAGTATATTACGCAACAAGGGGCGAAAGTCAACGATTTCAAGAGTGTGAAGTTAGCTGCACGAGCGAAGCGAGGGCAGATATCACACGAGTGAAATCGGTGACTCCGCTCCGAGTTGCGTATACAATTTTTCATAACAAATTCCTTGAAAATATGCCTTGAGATGCCATTTAAGTGCGATTTTGGTATTGGAGAGTAATGAAAAAGGGGGTTTGGGGGGGGGGGGGGGGGGGGAAGCCCCCTGATTTCAGCAGAAGTGAATTTTTAAAAAAAACAAAACAACTATATTCTATAAATTCGTTTTATTACTAAGAAATATTGGTCAAAACAGATTTTAATTTTTAAATTTCTTTCCTTTGAAATGAAAAATCAACATAACAAAAAATGGAAATCGACAATGCGCAACTATTGTAAATCACACTGCGCTCGTATAGCTAACTTCACTCGTTCAGTTTCATTCATAAACGTCGCGAAAACACAGTTTCGGCCTGCTAAACGCACTTTCGCCCCTAGGGCCGAAAACGCAACTTTCGACCCGCTACGGAGGCATCGAAAGGCATATTTTCGATGCATGTGTTATGAAAAAGATTTTGTTTTCCGAATGTCTGTCCATCTGTCTGGCCTTCTTTGTGTCCTTCTGTCTGTACGTGAACACCATAACCTTCGAAAGGATTAAGATAGATACTTGAAATTTTGTATAGTTACGTTTCTCGTAAATGACTAGGCTAAATCCTTGAACTGGAGCATTTATTCCCCCGTACCCCATACAAACAAAAAAGTTTTTTGCAATTTTCCCGAAAGCGGAGAGTCGGATTAAAAAATTTATAAGGATAAAAAGTGTTTAGAATAGGATTTTACGTAACTCATCCATACATCAAAATCCAGTTGGACCCTGGATCCCTTCTCAATATAAATTGAATAATTTTTTTACTTATTTCTTCGAAAACGGTGCACAGTCTATATGAGGAGAAACAAAAACTGTTTCATCTGTATGGAGGAGCGGAGAAATAATGGCCTGATCTTGCCCGTTCAAGTACTTAGGCTTGCAATTTATGAGGAAAAGCATATGTAAGAATCTCTAGCTCAATCCCTTCAAAAGTTTTTGTGTTCACGTGCAAGCCGACTTTTTTTTTATTTCAGCACTCAAAATTTTCGAAAAAAACTAATAAAGCAAAAATTTAAATTACAGGTTTAAGATTGACTTATCAGCAAGCGTCATCACCTTCCAATACAGATATAGATGTCAAGCTTGAAGGCTTAGGAACTTATTTGACTTCAACTCGGGACGCAGTCTACAAGTTGCAGCGACATGCTGCTGAACTTACCAAAAATATTTCACACTTGCTACATGGACAAAAGTTTGTATACATCAATACAATATTTCTCTCTCTCTGTCTCAGTAATCAACCATCGTAATTTTTAAAAAAATATTTTTTTTCAGAGAAATCCGTCAGCATCTCAGTAGCATGCCAACAAAACAGCATTTAAATGGCGCTGTCCATACATTAAGAAATAACCATCCTATTTATGCGGTCATGCAAAATCCGAGTGGTCAGCTTTCAGATGGCGAACATTTACCAAAGAATTGCGACGGTGCAGCTGAGGTAAGAAGTGGCCTTTTGAAGATTCAGGTAAATCCAATGAAGGAATCCTTCTATGTGATGTGTGACGGTGAAACAGAGGAGGGTGGATGGACCTTAATTCAACATCGAAAAGATGGCACCATCAACTTCAATCGACCATGGATGGAATATAAATTTGGCTTTGGAAATTTGGCGGGTGAATTTTGGATCGGTTTGGAGAAATTGCACGAGATGACGTCCTCGGAATTGCAAGAACTATTAATTGTTTTGGAAGATTTCAATGGCGAACGAAGACAAGCCAAGTATAAATATTTCGCAATTGGTGGGGAAAAAGAGGATTATGCCCTGAATGTCCTTGGAAGCTACGAAGGCACCGCAGGAGATTCACTTTCTTATTCAGCTGCACACAAATTCTCCACTTTCGATACAGATAACGATGGATGGGTGGAAGGAAACTGCGCTTTAGCTCATACTGGCGCCTGGTGGCATAACGCTTGTGAGAAAAGGTTAGTTTAGCACAATATTTTATTGCAAAAAAATTGTCTTGAGAAATAAATTTCATTTCTAGTAATCTAAATGGGCAATATTTTGGGGGTGAAGTTCCTAACGAGCGACTATTCCAAGGGATTTACTGGGAGGATTTCCATGGACCAAACTATTCCCTTAAGAGTGTTAAGATGATGATTAGGCCTGTGGAAAGGTCATCGTAAATTAAGATAAATACTTAAATTTAAAACGGTCGAGTTAGTGCCATTAAGTTAATGTATTCTTGATAAAAGTAAGTTTTTTGTAAAAACTACATTTTTTCATTATTATTAAGCTTTTGTAATTAATTAAAATAATGTATATAATAAAAAATATCTAAATTTAAAAAAGTATTTAAAATTAAGGCAAAATATGACTCTTAAAAAAAACATTTCTGTATTGCAAATGGCTTGAAATTAAAAACAAAACATAGCTTAATCCACCTAGCGGTGAGATTATATCTTCCCAAATGGGATTTTAAGCAGCCGTGTCGTCTTTATTCACATATTTCGTCAATATGCCAATCGCGGTGATAAGCGATTTTTGTCGCGAGCACATCGGTCTTGTGCGAATAGGATGCGCAACGACACCCATAGTGGGGAACACTTTTCAGTGGATTGTCACGCCGCAATTACGACACAGGAACGTTATTCTAACGCTGCCATTTCAAGATTTCTGCGAGCGTGATCTGACGCTCGTATAAAGCTTGAAATGGCAGCGTTAGAATACGCCTCTGTGTCGCACAAAGCTTGAAATGGCAGCATTAGAATTAGTTTCAAGCTTTATGTGTGATCTGGCACAAATCTTCGCACGGAGTTTTCTTTCTCCCTCTAATGCTTACATAGCCTACCGACCGAACAGAAATGAAAAAATAAAAACGTAAACAGACAGCGAACAAGAAAATTCTCATGGCGATAAATTAATGAAAACTTTTTGGGGAGTACTATTTTATAACCGATTTCAAGCTGTGATTTTAGTTGCAACTAAAAATTTCGACAATATTGAATCTGAAATTTAAATAGATTTTAATGAGCCATCAAATTGTTTTATTTTTAACGACAAATTTGTTTAATTTTATTGTGCCGGTCATTTTTTTTTACAATGAAATTTTGATGCCAATAAAATGTTTCAAAAACGTCTCCTATCCATATTTTTTATGCAATTTCCTACAGGTATTAGTCTGAAATAAGAAATTTAGTTCTCGAAGCGAAATCGTTTGAATCAAATGTCAATGGGGAATATGGCGGCTAAAGGCATAAGCTATTTTTTCTATTGTTTGTAAAGCGGGAGCTTTGAGGTAACTCTAGTGGCAACTGTGTCGATCCTGTTTCCATTACATGCTTCTTCAAAGTGAAATTGACATTCAAGTTCCACAGCTAATCATTTTATCGAGCCGACAATCGTCAAATGCCGCTCTATCGCTGCAGGATTTTCACTCAAAGTCGACCCGTCGATCACCGATTTCCTCATTAACCCTTGTTCACATATTGGGACATATATGTCCCACTGAATGTTCACAAAGTTCTAATATATAAAATATGTAAATTAGTTTAATATGAATGTTTCTGCTAGATTAACCGGTTATAATCGTTTGAAACTAATTAACCCTCTCCCGTACCGAAAGGGTTAAAGATATGGCTTTGTAGACACATGGATTTTTTTATGAAGTTTTTATTTATTTTTCCACACCTTTTCTTTTCAGCTCAACACACTTTGTCCAACGGTATTCCAATTTTTTAAACCCTCCGACAAGTAATAGCAGACTAACCCTATGTTTCGACGATGACCTCTTCATTTGATGAAAATTTCTTCCCAGCCAGCAATTTTTTTATGTTTGGGAAAAGAAAAAAGTCGTCGGGAGCCAAATCTGGAGAATCAGGCGGATGCGGCACCAATTTGTAGTGCAAATCGACCAATTTCGCTTTTGCTGTTACGGAATTCACTTTCTTCCATTCTTGCAAAAATGTTCAGTTTGTTCACTTTTGAAGGTTGTTTAAACTAAACTATCGAACATGCATTAAAATAATTGAGGATCATTGAGGAGAAAGGATGCTTCTATTTAGACATATAATCATCTTCGCGATCGCACTGGCATCTATCAAAAAAGTATTTGACTTATAACTCTACCATCGTATAACATTGACTGGGATAATTCAATAATTTATTACCAATTTCAGTTTACTGCCATAATCGCCTATTTTTCTGTTCGCGTTCAACACGAAAAATGACCACCTCATCATTTAACCTAAATAGTTAAAAATATAACACAGGTCAAGTTTAAAATACATAAAATCACCAACAATCGCGATCTTATTTATGGTTTTATTATTTAAAAAACAAGTTTTCCTCTATATTTAACTGGTCATCATTGGAAAAATCAACATCGCAACATTGAAAATGTATCGGACGTAAGTATCTCCAGGTGGAAAACTTTTCTAACTGGAGATCGAGAGTTTTTCCGATCATTAAACACACCTGACCGATCACATGTGATAAGGGAGTCGATTTTACCGATCGTGTGCGATTCAATTTTGCTCAAGGTCGATGTCAAATGGACAGAAGCATTTCGATCAATTTGAAATATTTCAAGATCAATGGTGTCGTATTTTTTATTTATTTGATTTTTTTTTCAAATTGAATTTTAATGGCAGGTAAATTGATTATTATTCGACTAGACAGACACGAAACTTGGTTACAGCTTCATTTCAGAGTTTAGTGATTGATAGAGCATCCGACTGGCAGGTCTAACGAAAGTGAAGAAAAGTTTTTTTTTCGCACAAAATTTAAAATTGTTTCTTGTTTTATTTTTATTTATAAAAAATCAATAATGAATACAAAGTGTTTCATAATTTGGTCTGTGATCTCAATGAGTGTTGGATTGGCTTCTAGCGATGAATATTCAACTTTGATAAACATGGCTGATATTTTATACTATAGTCCGTGAGTGTCCTTAATGTGGTTGGATTTTGAGAAA